>ML363968.1:0-99475 GCA_005239505.1 Nicotiana paniculata | reverse complement strand
ACCCGTATTCATCTTAAAAATAAGCTTTAGTCAAAGGGTCTAATTCTTTGGTTAAACATTGTGAAGGAGCTAAAAGTTGATGATGGCATGAAAAACAAGAATGACGATCCCACAACTAAAAGAGCTGAGGTGACTATTGGTAAAGCCAAAGCTATTATTGAGGAGGTACAACCCAACGTGAATGGATCTCATAGAGGGTATATTGCGTCTAATGGCAAGAAAGTAAGGCATGTGCTCCAATATGGCCCTAAAAGGAAGAAAGATGAAGGCGAATCATCTAATCTCCAAACTAACATGCTAAAAGAGTTAACTCTTCCGGTAAAACGAATTGAGGCAGTAAAGTGGTCCTCGAAGCCGTTTGCAGGGTTTGTAGCCCAAAATCATCTGTAGAAAGTGGCACTCGCTACAGAGCGGACAAATGAAGGTTTTGATCCTAACGCTTACAAGCTATTTGCAAAGGCTTGATACAATCCCAATGAGCCGTCAAAGTTAGGAATCTCCCATCAGAAGCTGCAACGAGGAAACCACGTGAAGGTTTGGGATACAAGCAACAGTCACCAGTGCGCATCTCAATAAGAAGGGCAAGTAGAAATTATATCACTGTAGAAGACAAATCTGTCGCTTCTAACAGCCTTCTGTCTTTGACCGACTTGGAAAATCACTGTGAGAACTTCCGTATTTGAGATATTGGGTCCATTAAAGAAAGATAATAAGTTCCAAAGAAATTATCAAAATATAAGAACACCCGCTTCTCCCAAAATTCGGAAGATCTCTAAAAATTTCCAAAGTTTGGTTCCTTCTAGAATGAAGTGACAAAAAAAGTCATGGTTTTTTGTGATGAAGTATTGAAGGTTAAGCCATACACTGTGGTCTAAACTAAAGAACGTGATGAAGATGAAGAAAGTGTGGGTTCTTCATATCATGTTACTGCACAAAGCGAGCATGGTGTTTTATCTCTAATGGAGGACGATGAGAAATTGGACGATGCTTCACCATGTTATCACATATCCTTCAACAATGGGGACCCTCAAGAAGATAAAGCTTCGAAAGATGCTCCCTCGGAACTTGAAGAAGGGGTGAAGGCAATGGTTGATTCCTTAAAAGAAGTTAACTTTGGCACTGATGAAGAACTAAGACCCACCTACCCTAAGTGCTTTACTAGAAGTTGATGAATAAAGCACTTATATTGAGTTACTCAAGGAGTTTAGGGATATCTTTGCTTGGAGTTACAAAAAAATGACTGGCTTGGACCCTAAAGTGGCAGTACATCACCTTGCGGTCAAGAATGGCGCTCGTCCTGTTAAGCAAGCTCAAAGGCGCTTTAGGCCGGACTTGGTTCTCCTGATTGAAGCCGAAGTTAACAAACTCATTGAAGCTAGATTTATTCGGGAAGTTAAATACCCAACATGGGTCTCAAGTATTGTCCCTGTAAAGAAAAAGAATGCCCAGATTCGAGTGTGCGTGGACTTCAGGGATCTCAACAATGTGTGTCCCAAAGATGAATTCCCCCTTCCTATTCCAGAGTTGATGATCAATGCTACTACTGGGTATGAGGCAATGTCGTTTATGGATGGTTCGTCAGGCTATAACCAAATTCGCATGGCACCAAAATATGAAGATCTTACTGAATTCCGCACCCCCAAGGGTATTTATTGCTACAGGGTAATGCCTTTTGGCTTGAAGAACGCTGGTGCTACTTACCAAAAGGCTATGCAGAATATTTTCGATGATCTTCTCCACAAGTATGTCGAATGCTATGTTGACGACTTGGTGGTAAAATCAAGAGAGAAGGGAGACCACTTGAAAGACTTGAGAATGGTGTTTGAGTTGCTCCGGAGATACCAACTTAGGATGAATCCATTGAAATGTGCCTTTGGAGTTACTTTCGAAAAGTTCCTAGGTTTCATTGTCCGGCATTGAGGGATCGAAACTGATCAAGAAAAAATAGATGCAGTTTTGAAAATGTCTGAGCCTCGGGATATTCATGAATTAAAAAGTCTATAAGGAAAGCTAGTATACCTTAGGAGATTCATCTCAAACCTAGCTGGGAGGTGCCAACCATTCAGTCGCCTCATGAAGAAGGGCGTTCCTTTCAAGTGGGATCAAGCTTGTAGCAATGCCTTTGAAAGTATCAAAACATACTTGATGAAGCCTCCAGTTTTGGAAGCCCCTATACTTGGGAAGTCGTTGATACTATACATTTCATCACAATAAAGGTATGTTGGAGCGATGTTGGCCCAAGAAAATAGTGACGGGAAAGAAACTCTCTTTACTACTTGAGCAGGATGATGACACCAAACGAGCTGAATTATTCGCCAATTGAAAAGTTGTGTTTGGTTCTAGTCTTCTCAATTCAAAAGTTGAAGCACTACTTTCAAGCTCATGTGGTCCGTCTTGTTTCTAAAGAAAATCCCATCAAGTTCGTAATGTCAAAACTTGTTCTTAGTGATCGACTAGCGAGATGGTACCTCAAATTTAAACAATTTGAGATTTTGTACATCTCTCAAATGGCTGTAAAAGGCAAGCATTGGCAGACTTCTTGGAAAATCATCCGATACCTGATGAGTGGGAGCTAACTGACGAACTACCTGATGAGGACGCAATGGTCGTTGAAGTTCAACCTCCATGGAAGATGTACTTTGATGGTGCTGTGCATCGTGGGTGAGCTGGTGTTGGCGTAGTATTTGTCACTTCCCAAGGTGAAGTCTTGCCCTACTCTTTCACCTTGACACAACTCTGTTCCAACAATGTTGTTGAGTATCAAGCATTAATACTTGGACTTGAAATGGCCAATAATATGAAGCAATTGCAATTGCAAGTCTTTGGTGACTCCCAATTAGTGGTCAATCAACTTTTAGGTAGTTACGAGTTCAAGAAGCCTGAACTACGCCCATATCATGATTACGCTAAAAAGTTAATAGGGTGGCTCGGTGATGTGAGTATTCATCATGTTCCAAGGAAAGAAAATAAGAAGGCTGATGCTTTAGCTGCCTTAGCTTTATCATTAACCCTGCCCGATCAAGCGCAAGTTACTGTCTGCCAAAAATGGGTAGTACCGCTGCCAAATGAGGCTGAAGGTGAAGAAAATAAACTCAAGCATCTTGTCGTTGTTTCTGAAATTGATAAAGAAGAATGGCGACAACCCATTATCGACTACTTATGTTATGGGATACTTCCAGAAAATCCAAGGAGAAGGACTGAAATCCGTCGTCATGCACCTCGCTTCCTTTACTACAAAGATACTCTATACAGAAGGTCGTTCGAGGGAGTACTCTTGCGATGCTTAAGGGAAGAAGAAGCACTCCAAGCTTTGCAAGAGGCACATTCTGGGGTATGTGGGTCACACCAGTCTGGACCAAAACTCCACTTTCATATAAAAATGATGGGATATTATTGGCCAACGATGGAAAAATATTGCTTGGACTACGCTCGAAGATGCAAGGCTTGTCAATTCCATGCGAATTTTATTCATCAACCTCCTGAAGTGTTGCACTCGACTGTTGCATCCTGGCCATTTGACGCTTGGGGATTGGATGTTGTTGGACAACTTCCAAAGTCCTCTGGTGGGAACATATACATCTTGGTTGCAACTGACTACTTCTCAAAATGGGTTGAAGCTGTTTCTCTTAAAGAGGTAAAGAAGGAAATGTTGCAAGTTTCATCCGAGTAAACATAATCTATCGCTTTGGCATTCCTTGTTACATAATAATGGATAACGGAAAGCCATTCGATAATAGGTTGATGAACAAGGTTTGTGATCTCTTTGGGTTCAAGCAACGTAACTCTTCGATGTACAACGCTGCCGCCAATGGTCTAGCTGAAGCATTCAACAAAACTCTATGCAACTTCCTAAAGAAATTCGTCTCCAAATCCAAACGAGATTGGAATGACCATATGGAAGAATCTCTATGGGCATATAGGACGACTCACTGCACGCCAACACAATCGACTCCTTCTTCATTCGTTTATGGAGTCGAAGTCGTCTTGCCACTTGAGCGTCAAATACCTTCATTACGACTAGCTATTCAAGAAGGGATCACTGATGAAGAAAATGCTCGACTTCGATTAGCAGAGTTGGAGGCTCTTGATGGGAAGAGATTGGAAGCTCAACAGAGTCTTGAATGTTATCAAGCTCGATTTTCTCGCGCCTTCAATAAAAGAGTTCGCCCGAGGTCTTTTCAAGTAGGAGATCAATTCCTTGCCATACGAAGACCCATTATTACTTCCCATAAATCTGTAGGGAAGTTCACTTTAAAATGGGATGGGCCATATGACGTACAAAAAGCTTACTCAAGTGGGTCTTACAAGCTGGTTGATGCAGATGGCATGAGAATCGACCCTATCAATGGAAAATTNAAAAAAAAAAAAAAAAAAAAAAAAAAAAAACAGTCCGCTAGGTTGAAAACCTCGAAAGAGGCGACCTAGGCAAAAGTTAGGACATAAAAAAAGTCCGCTAGGTTGAAAACCTCAAAAGAGGCGGCCTAGGAAAAAGTTAGGACATAAAAAAAATACCCATTCTGAACTACGGTATGACTTGATCATCTTCACGGAGGTACGTAGGAAGCTTAGAGTTTCATTTTGAGTTCAGTCGCATGAGTTCAAAAGATACATAGTTCCCCAATCGTCGTTCGAATGAAATACGATGGAATGTATTTCATTCGACCAACACTTGAAAATCGAGCTGAGATACCATTCTTTTTTTAAACATTGGATCCCATTTGATTTAAAGGGGCAAGCCGCTCTGGTAAATTGATGCCTTCAATGAAATAATGACAGTCTTTTAGGAGGCTACAAAGTATTTGCATTGAAGCCTGGGGATTCACTATATCTTCATGTTCGCATAACCTTCAAATTTATTGGCCTTTATATCCGCTCACTGCCCTAAAAAGGGGGAAGAGTGACAATCGTGGTCTTGAAAGAGAGCATGGATAAGTAAAAAATTTTGCCTCAGAAGTAAAAAAAAAGGGGAGAGGGGTGTCTGTTTCGGACTTTTTTTAAAGATTTTTGTTGCGAACTTTTAAAGGTGCTCGTCTCGAACTTTTAAAGGAATTCGAATTTGTAAAAGTTTTCGTTGCGAACTTTTAAAGGTATTTGCCTCGAGCTTTTAAAGGCACTCGGATTTTTAAGGTTTTCGTTCTGAACTTTTAGAAGGCGTATGTTTCGAACTTTTAAAGGTCTTCATTGCGTGCTTTTAAAGGTCTTTACCGCGAACTTTTAAAGGTCTTCATTGTGAACTTTTAAAAATCCTGACCACGAGCTTTTAAGGATCTTTGCGCGAGCTTTTAAAGGTCTTCACTGTGAACTTTTAAAAATCCTGACCACGAGCTTTTAAGGATCTTTGCGCGAGCTTTTAAAGGTCTTCATCACGTGCTTTTAGAGGTCTTCATCATGATCTTTTAAAGGTCTTCATCGCGTGCTTTTAAAGGTCTTCACCGCGAACTTTTAAAGGTCTTCACTGTGAACTTTTAAAAATCCTGACCACGAGCTTTTAAGGATCTTTGCATGAACTTTTAAGGGTTTTCGTCACGAACTTTTAAAGGTCTTCATCGCGTGCTTTCAAGGGTCTTCGCCACAAACTTTTAAAGGTCTTCATCGCGTGTTTTTGAAGGTCTTTACCGCGAACTTTTAAAGGTATTCAAGCTTAACGGCCAGCCACATTGAGAGTAATCTCTCCGGTAGTCGGACCACATTGAGAGTAATCTCTCCGCTAATCGGGCCATGAGAGTAATCTCTCCGATATTCGGGCAGGGATGAGTACCCATCCCCTCACACTCTATGATGGTCTTCTTCATGCATGGATCATCTTGTTAAACAAGAAAAAATCCTTCTTGTTTTACCTACAAAAACAACAAAGAAATAAAAGCACAAGAAAAGAAGAAGAAATTACCTTCATGTTAGTGCTTCTGAGTCCACAAAACTAGACTCAAGTGGCTTGCAAAGACTGCGAATTGATGCTCAACATTTACAAGCACATGGGTTTATATATAGGTTTATAAAAGATGGCATGGAAAATTTATTCTCGATGTGGGATCAACTGCTAAGGCGATTGGAATTTGTTCCAAACACGAAAACGGAATGAGTAATTGTAGCTGCCTCCTAAGAGTTTAATAGTCATAGCAACTTTTCCTTATTGGAGACAAAAATGATTACTTTGCCAAAAAATAAAGGTTTCCAACCAAATCCATTATGGATTACAAGGTTGACGCGCCCCTTTTATTCTCCCTCTCCTTTCGGATCGGTCAGGGTATTCGACATTATTGGGACAACTCGTTTCCTTTTGGGAAGGGGGTAAGGAATTGAAGAGTCACCACCTAACGAATTAAGGTGCGTTAGGGCACCTACTAAGGGTCATTTACAAACACAGATTAGATAACCAGAGATAGGGTAAGGGCTTGAAGGCACCCCTCGAAGTCCAAAATTGTGGTTCCCGGCCGAACAAGCTTTGTGAATTTTAAAACAGGTAGCACATAAGCAATAATAGCACATAGGTAAACAAATAAAGGTTTTTTGAGAAGATTCGCTGTCTAAGCACACATATGTTCTAAAGTTTAAAAGATTTAGAGTCTAGGCACACATATAAGGTTTTGAAAGAGTTATGATCTAAACACACATATGTAAGGGATATGGGGTCCTAGGTTGTTTATCCTATAGGATCACACCAGTACAATGCCCGATAATCACTCCTCAGAAGAGGGGCTACACGTGGAATTAGCGCACCGGTCATCATATCCATGTCTACCCTTCCCCACCCCTTAGCGGTTATTAAGCGAGTGTTGTTTAACAATCTCTATGCGTGTTGTTACCCGTCCCTTCTTAATGGACCTGGAGGAATTTAGGACCTCTACCTATAGGCGGTTATAGACAGACCCCTAAGGTTGAAAGGAGAAAATACTAGGCGACAGGCAAGAACAGATAGGACTTTAGCAGATAAAACAGGAAAGAAACAATTAAGAGGCTCAGGTTTACCTCCACAAATATTGCATGTAAACAGCATTTCTCAAACACAAACAAGGGCAGTATTATTAAGCAGGATCCTAAACATGATGTCTAGGTGAGTATCAGAATACAAGAGATATGCAGATTTATTTTATAAACCCAGAAGCAGGGGCCCTAATCAGTTTTCCTACTGATTTTAAGCATGTTAACCATTAAGCAGTAAACACAAAAAAACAGTTTCCAGTTTTAAAAAGGTTGGTTACCTAAGGCTTGCCTAAGCGTGGGGGAATGCATAATAGTTACCAGAATTATTAAAACAGTTTAGAAGTTGTTTTACCTAAAGCATATTGTTATAAGTGTTGCAAAGACATAGGGGTTATTACCAGTTTTACTAACACAGGATAATCATATGTGAGAATGTCTTATGTTCCTTTTTTCATGCATCAGTAGTTTAGCTAGGTGTGACTTAGTGAGATCCTAAAACATGGTATCTAGTATGATCATTATAAGATGCAGAATGATTTATATGCAAAATTCCTAAAAAAAATATGATTTCTAGATGCACAGAAAGTTACAGCACGATTTCAGAATATGCAGTAGCAACATTTTTCATGTTAATGTTTTTATTTAGCCTAAAAGCAAGATTTCTAAGTGATGAAAATAATGTCAAATGAGATGCTGAAACAGTCAACCTAAGAACATGATATCTAATGCATGACATGCTTAGAATGTATTGGTCCTAAACATGGATTCTAATGCGCACAGAGAAATGTAAGCCTAAGGCATGGTTTCTACCCGTTGATATTGATAACAGACATAGCTACCCTCCCATTTTCACTATCAATCCTCAATATTCGTTTACAACAATTATTACAAATCAATGTGAATGAATTACATAAGTAGATAAAGAAAAATAAGAAGTTACACTATATGGAGCCTGAAAACAGGCCCAGATTCTCAAAACCTCAAATGCCCAAATGTTTCATAACCTTTCTCATATCCGGGTGTGTCAAAGTTCCCTAAGGACCTCAAGGGATCTCGGGCAGTGCCCACACCCAGATTTCACAACCATAATTTAGTAAGTGTAGTATGGAAGAGCCAGCTCTACTGTATCAGAGTTCAGAGGGATCTCATAGGGATCCCTAAGCAGTCACACATTAGAGGGGCAGAACTTAAGGACCTAAGAGTAGAGTGAGAGTTCTTGATATAGTTTTGAAAAGGTTTTAATAAGAAAACAGTGTTAAAAGAGACTTGCTTGAAACAGTTTTGTGAAATAAAAGAGAGAGTCATTCAGTAAAACAACTTTTGAAAAGAGAGAGTTATATAATTAAACAAGAGCAAATCAAACATAGAGCCAAAACCAAATTCAGCAATACTTAAAGAACACAGAACCAAAACAGGAAGAACAAACCTACACACAGGGGTGATGGGGATACACATAGAGCACATGTAGTGCACACATAGTTACAAGAGCATGAAAATTATTATAGGGGTTTAGGGAATCAGCATATCATGAATCTCAGAACCAACACAGGATCCGACAACTTAGGATAGCTAACTGCTTTGCACAAAAAGGTTCATGATAGAAATCAGGGAAAATATAAGTAAGGCAAAGTCACATTGAGGTATACTACAAAGGGGGTTCATAAGCAGGGTGATCCTAAGGGGTTGGACATATTCAGAAGCATGCTGATAAAGAAGTAAAGTAGACATATTAGTTACAGGTTGAACAACAAAACCACAGATAGAAACATGATAAACTGAAGCAGTAAAAGAAGCATATTGGTTTGGGACTCGAATTGAAATCAGAACATACCAGTTAAGAAGACAGTAAACACAAAAGTGAAGGGACAGGAGAGCACAATAGTTAGCCTTGGCTTGCAGCCGGCTAACTCAGAATAATAGTATGTAACACAGAAAAAGAGCAGAAAGTTTTGAGTGTGAGAGAGAGAGAGAGCTTTTGAACCAATGTGCTCGTGTGTTGTGTTAATAAAAGATCAATGTATATATAGTTTGAAACTAGGTAGAGAATAAGGTAAAAATAAAATTCATGCAGTGATTGAGGAATCAGAATCAATCAGCATAAAATCAAATGTAAGTATTCCCTTCAATTAAGGAGTTAACTTCAAACGGTAATAGACATGTAATAAATAAGAAAAGATACCATATGTGACTGGAATGTAACACATAAGGAAACAATCTCAGCACATATAAGTATAAGACATGTAATAAAGGCTAGGTTCAGAAAATCTAATTAAGGAAAGTACTTAAAAAAAATCGATTGACAGCATAATCGCCCATAAAATAAGGCAAGAAAATATTTTAGAGGCTGAAATCAGTAGAGAATGGAGTATATCAATCACATCGAATTAGGGATTCAAACAGGAGTCGTATTGATTAAGGGGAATCAACACAAATTGCACGGAATAAACACATAATAGGCAAGGAAAAAGGCAAGGAAAAAGGCAAGAATCATAACCCTAATACGCACGCTAAAGTAAAAATCACATAGAATCAGGGTTCCAAACTAGAACATAGTACTGATGAACAAAAAAAATTGAGAATAAGCGAGATAAACACATAGTAGGCAGGAATAGGCAAAATCAGAAACCTTAATAAGCCAAATAGGGTGAAAATTACACAAAATTAGGGATTCGCATAGAACATAGCATGACTTAATAGAATAGACATGATATAGGCGGAAAAAGCAACAAATAGAAACCCTAATAAGGTAAAATCACAGAAACTCTGAACGAACTCATAAATAACAGACATGCAAATGAATCAAATGAACAAATAAGCAAGAACAGACTCAGAACCCATGATTAAGACCAAGAAACTTAGGGTTTTGACATAATAAGTCAGACAAAGGGAGAAAACTTAAATAGACACTTAAACATATTGAAAATCACAGAATAACACTTAAATAGAAGAAGAATCATTTTTCAAAAGGGGCCAAGAAACCCTAGTTTGAAGACGAAGGGGCGTTTTAGCAAAAATTGGAGAAATCATTAAGGAAAACAGCAAAATAACTCAGGATATACTCAGATCTATTACAGGTCTAAGAAGTCAAGAGTTAAAAATAGGGTTTCAGAGATAGATAACCCAGAGATGAGGGAATCGGCTTAGAAACCATAGGTTTTAGGTGGAGATGGAAGGATCTTACTTGGACAGGCCAAGGGTGGCCTGATAACGACATGAAAAGTCCATGGGGTGAGTTGAACCGCCTCTGGTTCCTTTGAGGATCTTAAGGTAGCAGTTATTCGGCATGTGAGGGAGCCATGGGGCTAGGGATGGTGGTGAAACCACCATAGTTACCGGCAAGCCAACGGCCGGTGAGTAGGTTTAGCAGAGAGAGTTTTGAGAGAGATGAGAGGGATGTAATGGCGGAGTGAAAGAGAGGAAAATGAGAGGAAAATGAGGGAGGGTAGTCTTTAGGGTTAAATTAGGTAAGAAAAGATCTGGACCGTTGATCAAAAATGATCAACGATCCAGATTAAAAGGGAAATTGGGTCGGGTGATTAATGGATTTGGGCTTGGGATATTTGGGCTTGATTTAATCAGGTTTGGGCTGGTTTAATAGGGAGTGATTAATCAATTTAGGCTAAAATCGAAATAGGCATGTGCTATTTGTTAAATACCCAGATAGTTTAATTAAAATAGTTTTATAAGGTAATTACTATTTATAAAAATGAATCATATGCATGGAAATAACTTTAAAATGGTTATTTGATATTTAAAAATATCTGGTAAAAAAGGAGTATAAAATTACATGTTTAGGCTATAATTGCAAAGTTATTGCAATTATATCCAGAAGATGCCAATTTGGCTAATTATGAAATAATTTGATCTTATTAGGACCATAAACAATGAATTAAATCAATAAATGCCTTTGAAATCATTTGTGATGTGATTTTGTAATTAGTTATTGGAAATAAAATTCTAGATAAATTAGACAAAATATAGGAAAATTATGGAAAAATACCAATCGTTGTTAATACATGATTTTGAAGGTACATATGCAATTTTAAAAATATTTTGGGAAAAATTAGGTATCAACAAAGGCCACGTAGATATAGTAAGATAACAACACGTAAAATGCAAGGGCAATCACTGTTGTTTAGCCTTGTTCTTGTTCAAAATGCCTATCAAATTACAAAATTTATGAACTAATTGATTGTGAGGATATTTTCCCTCGATTCGTTTAACTCGAGGCTAATATTTGATGCTTCACTAGTACTTCAAGAATTTATCGCTTCAAGTCAAAGGTTATGTCCGATAAATCTTGAAGTAGGGGGCATTTGTAAGCATATAAATTTTATTAAAATTAAATCCATAAAATAAGTTGGACTATATTTTAAATTCAATATATATTGGTACAAACAAATATTATGGGCTAATATAATTGAATTAATTATATAAGTCCAATACATATGGATTAAATAAATAAGTCCAAATTTATTGGACTAGCCCATTCAATTGGGCTAAAGTGATGAGCCAACTTCATTAAGCCCAAGATGACATCTTCCTAGAGGCCTAGTTTAGTGCCACACGTGAAATGACGTGGCACGCCAAGTCAAGCGAAAGAGACAATAGGATCGTGCCACGTGTCAAAATGACAAAGCATTCCAAGTCACATTAAAAGGACAATGAAATCGCGCCACGTGTACACTTGACATGTTCTGGCCAATCAAATACAGCCATGTCACACTTCAATTTGATTGGTCTGAAAGAGTTTGTTCTTATCACAACTCCTCTCTTCTACAACTATAAATAGGGGTCTTCATAACCCAGAAAAGACACTAGAAGTTATAACAAGAAGCAAGAGGGAGCTCGTGGATCAAACGCTGCAGATTTCTCTAAAAGCTATAAGCATTCAAGTGTTGTAAGGATTAAACGATCAAGACGAAGATTCAAGAACAAGTTGCAAGCCCTTGGATTAAAAGTACGTCAAGATCAAGATCAAGCTTCAAGCACTTGAATTAAAATAAAATAAAATTCGAGATCAAGCCCGGAGGCTCTTTTATTTACCGTTGAAAAGTAGAATCAGAGGATTCATAGGGATTGTACACTCAAATATTTGAAATAAAATACTACGATTGTTACGATATTTTTCGGTCCTGATTTTATTTTCTCGACGCAATTTATTGTCTACAATTAGTAACATACGGAGTAATGAACTTGTATATCGTGCATCCTTTATTAATGAAATCGTAGGAGAGAACTTTTGTAATATAAGTTTTCGTATATTAGATTCAATGTAAAATAGTATCAAGTTGCAGTATAAAATGTTATAAATAAGTATTTCTTGTACTAAAAAATCAACTAAAAACGATATAAAATATTACAGAATTTTAGAATGAGATTATATTTTTAATCCAGGTAACTATTTTTTTTAAAAAAGGAGAAAATTTAGATTATCAAAGAAGAAGTAAAGGACAAAAAAATATTAAGGAACAAAATAAAGGGGATAAAAAATGAAAATAACAGGATAAAATGATGTAGATAAAGAAGCCAAAAAAGCATAGGAAAGGCGAAAAGTGAAAGAAATAGTGAAGGACCGATTGAAGGCATGTTGATAATTATTGTGCTAGCTAGAGAGGCAAGTACTTCTTCACCAGAGGTTTCGGATTCGAGCCCTTTGTTAAATCGTCTTTGTTAGGGATCGTTTTATCCCAATGTGGTACTTTTCGGTGCAGACCCGAATTTAGTCAAACCCATTTGGATAACGGTCACCGGATGAAAAAAAAAGAAGAACGGGAAGGCTGTGAATCCGTTACTATTTCACTCTAAAAAAGATCCCAGGACCATATGTGTGTGAGTAATTGTAGTGTGAAAGTGTGTAGTGATCTCAAATGAAAGGCGGACAGAGAGAAACATGCGAAGAGAATTAGGAGTTGTGTTGAAGCCAAAGGTGAGAGAGATGGGAGGTGGATCTTGCGCTCTTTGCAAGATGACTGAGAAGGAAAGTCCCGATACCATTCCGATTTATATTTGTAAGTCGTATCACAAATTGAGTAATAAGAGGGTGTTTGGCTAAGCTTATAAGCCGGTCAAACTGGTTTATAAGCACCTTTTGGCTTATGTATGCGTTTGGTAAACATCCAAAGTGCTTATAAGATACAATCAACCATAAGTCATAAGCTGGTCACCCCAACTTATGGCTTTTCAGTTTATAAGCACTTTTAGTTTGACCAACACTTTTACTTATTTATCCTTAATAATATTTTCTAATTCACAAAATACTTTTCCCAAAATAATTTCTTGACTTTCTCTTCATTCCATATTTGTTACTAATTATTTTCTCAATTTTTTTAATTTATAATCTTTTGTAAATATTCAAAGGTATTTTAGTCATTTTAACAAAAGAATAGCTTATCAACACTTTTTATCAAACACATCAACTGCTTATTACCAGTTTCAGCACTTCTATCCAAACACGTAAATGCTTATTTTAAAAATCAGTTTCAGCACTTAAAAAATCTTTTCAGCACTTCAAACTTATCAGCTAATCCAAACGGGCTCTAAGTAGCATTCAATGATTGAGATTATACTTTGCGATTTATAAGTCATGCTCATTGCGAGTAATGATCCAATTCGTCAATTGCGATTTGATAAGTCGCATTCCAATTGCGGCTTATAAGTCACATTCATTAATTGAGATTTATAAGTCGCACTCACAAATTGCAAGTTACAAGTTGCAGTCGCATTCTCCATTCCCATTTTATAACTTGCAATCAAATTGCAATTTACAAGTCACAATCAACATCCAATTTGGCGATTTATAAGTTGCATTCAACAGTTGAGATTGCATATTCGTATTCACTAAACTTGATTTGTAAGTTCAATTTTATCAATTACTAAATGCGATTTACAAATCACATTAAAAAAATCCTAATTTTAAAGTCGTATTCAGTACATGAGGTTTACAAGCCCAATTCAATATAGGATCACAAATGAGGTTTACAAGTCGTATTCGTGAATGTACGAGTACTCGAAATCAGCAGAGGTACTTGGAACCTCTACATAAGTTTTCCAAACCTTATTACTTTACCACGCATATTCGGTACCTATTTGTGCTCAAATACTTGATACTTCAACACAGATATTCGGTACCTACTCATACTTAATAAGGCTACATAAAACCTCAGCACGGATACCCGATATTAATTAGTTCGGTTATAAGCATTCCAAACTCATTAATCTGTCAAATTCCAAGTAAACAACATCAACAATGTGGCTTTAAGTTTGGTGAGTGTAGCTAATCTTTATCCAATTAATCAAGCAAATTTGAGCAAATTGTGTCATGACCCTCAACCTATGGGCTATGACAGCTCTACTTGCAGCGTGTTTTGCTTTTGCTCTTCTCCTTGCATAAGCAAGTCGAGAAACAATTGAAAAAACAAGAAAAGATAGAGGGTTTGTTTGGTATGAAGGAAAATATTTTCGATTTTTTTTTTTTTTAATTTTTCATGTTTGGTTGGCTTAAAATATTTTTTTCATGAACTTATTTTTCTCTAATTTGAGGAAAATATTTTCCTATCAAGAGAAGAAAAAATATTTTACAAAATAACTTTTCAATTGAGTAATTAAAATATTAGGTATTTGGGGGGAGGGGGAGCACAGGAAATATAGGAAGTTGGGGGAAGGGGGTGAGAGATTAGCTTGAAAAATTATTTTCTACTCTCTAACCGAATACTATAAAATATTTTTTGAAAAAAAATTTCACTCACCAACTAAATAAGAGAAAATAAATAATAAAATCATCCAAAACGAGGCAAATTTTCCACGTACCCAAGCTCAAAGCAATGCGTCAAACAACCAAAAGGACAACATTGTCTTTTGACCTTTTGGGAGGGCAAACATGAGAAGGGTAGCTTGGTCATTTCGACCTGTACAACGGCTACTTATTTGCTGGCCGTTAGATAAAATCATAGTATTATTATGTGGGAAAAGAACAGAAGTCACTGCACGCTCCACTAGAAGTTCTGATAGGCGGCCGCTACCATTTGCCACTCCCTGCTCTTCTTCACTCTTTTCCTCTTTTACAGAAAAAAATCCAAAAAGGAAAAAGAAAAAAGAACACATTTTGATCGGCCATTTTCATGATTCAGGTCTTTTTCAACAAAAATTAGGGTTCTTTTCCCATTTCAAGAAAATTTTAGGGCTTCTTCCACCCTTTTTTTTCATCAGAATCAATAATTTTTGTAAAAGAAAATGGAGAAGTTGAACAACATTTTCAAGAAGAAGACTTCACCTAAAGGTAAGATCTTTCCCCCGTTTTTCTCTAATCCCATTTTCGCTATTAATTTTCCTTCAGCTTAGAATAGGGACTTTAGCTTGTTTCTTATCACATTTTTTTATTGTTTTATACTTTGTTTTGAGTGATGATCTATGGTGAAACTTTTGTAATTGATTAACAGAAGCATTAAGGACCAGCAAAAGGGAAATGGCTGTTGCTACCAGAGGTACCATTACTGTCTTGGGCTTCTATTTTCATTGAGTTTTGTTTTAATTAAAGACAACTTTTGATTTATTGAAATTTTGAAGGCATTTTTTTTCAAATTTAGAAATAATAGATGCTGATAACTGATTCCTGATCCCAATTGCGTTGGCTGACTTTGATAGGGATGCTATTTGGTTATATTCTTTCTTGTTTCGATTTTAGATGTACTTCAAACACTATGCTCTTTACATTAAAACAGTCTAATTCCCCAATGTGTTGAGCAAGAGATGCTTAATTTGTTTGGAGGTCTAGGAAGAAATGTTCCAGCATAGAGGATTAAAAGGATCACGCTTGGCAGAAATTTTTATGTCTTTAATTGGGAAGGAGAAGTACTTAAGCATATTGAAAGGATTCGGGTAAACTCAAGCACTTTGATTGTAATGATGTAAGTTATTCAACAAAAGCAAAACCAAATAAGAATTGTTGTGCCTTTGCAATAAGAATAAAAAGGATGAGTGATCCTTCAAAATATGATAGTAAAAGAGGTGAGTGAGATATAATACTGGTTGAGAAGGTTTGTCAGCAATTAGATAACCAAAATCATGTAATATCTGGTATTGTAACTGTATGGCAATGGTGCTTCATAATATGATAGTATGATATATTAGGAAAATTGTCAAACTAGTTTTGGGGACTAAACCGTAGTTCAGGTGCATTGCAAATGATAGGCAAGCTCAATATAATTTACTCTAACAATCTAATCTGCTTTGCTTGGATAATCATTGGCAGAGTTGGAAGAATTGCTATTTTGGCTAAAAGCTAGATGTACTTATTTCCTTTGCAAGTGACTAAGTGTCTCAACTCATCTACTTATAAGTTTTATTGATTCTTTTCATTACTACTGTTGAAAACCATCAGTAGTTGGTTTTCAACAGAAATAAGCAAGGCGGTTGACACGCCAAAAGCATTAATACTGTTGAAAATAAACTGTGTCGAAGATGTCTGTCTCATTTTTGGGTGTCGTTCTTATTTTTGACTAAAACCATCAGGGTCAGCTATTTTGCTAAATGAGGAAACAAATTGCATATTTCAGGTTTTATATTTTGGACTGTTGATAAAGATTTGGGATATGATCATTGTTATGCTATTCTAGTAAATTGCAAGTCATTGTCATTTGCATAAGCAAGGAGTTGGATAACACCAAAAGCTTTTAACAGTGTTTGGAAAAAATTATTCTTGTCGAGGATGTGTCATAGTTGGATGTTATTCGTAGTTTTTACTTAGCCGTTTTCAGCTTATTTTGGTAAACGAGAAGATAACTTTGTATTCCATGTTATCTTTTGTGTTGTTATAGAGCGTTGAAATATGATAAATGGTGTGCAAGTTTAGTATATTTCACTTCATTTTTCACTTTGTATTGTCTTTCTCACTCCTTGGTGCTTTTGTACTTTTCATCAGTTCATTTGTTTGTTCATGTTTAACTTTTAGGCATTGAGCGGGAAATTTCATCTTTACAAATGGAGGTAAGTTACTAGAAAAATGTTTATAGACATGATGCAAGTGTTGTTTGTTCAGTTAGTTCAGAGTATTCTTGCCCATTTATGGTCAAGAAAATGTTCAGAGTATTCTTATGGTAACCAATCTTTTTCTTCTGTGTTAGTTATCTTCTTATTTATTAACTTATGTAATTCTTATTTTACCATCTTGTAGGAGAAAAAGTTAGTTGCAGAGATCAAGAAAACAGCCAAAACAGGAAACGAGGCAAGTGTTTGTTCATTAAACTTTTTTTTTTGTTACTACCACCACATTTGGAATCGTGATCATATTGATACTGGTTTCCATGGGTGCTTATTTGCACTAGAAACTGCATGCTTTTTGCAGCCTCTTATTTCTTTTGGTATAATGTGTGGTGTTATTCTGATCAAAAGTTTCTACCTGGCTAGTTAATGTGAATTTACCTAGTCATCTAAGCATACAAGAGTTAGATATTAGAGAGATATTCTATCAACATTCAGGAGGAAGCATGATGTACTTTGAAGCATATGTTTAAGTAGGACAGATAAGCAGCTGTTTGTAGAGTTTAAGGTGTTTTATGGCGGGTAATGGGCTTTAGAATGTTTCCGTTGTGAGAAGGCCTTTAGGTATGGCATAATACACTAAAGATTTTTTTGATGTAGGACAGTGTGAAGCAGTTTCTAGAGCTCAAAGTGTTTTAAGATGGTAATGTGGCTTAGAGAATGTTTTAGCGTGATATATGCTTGAAAATGCTGAAAGGAAATGCGTGATATATGCAATTTCTAACAATGGCTTTTCGGGGGGAGATAATAAACAGCCAGAGTTTAGCAACAGAAAGAAATGCTGAAAGGAAATGCTTGATTGATTACGCTTAGATCTCCCAGGCTTCTTCGCAGCTTAAAGCTTGAGTTCCTTCAAACAAACTTAAAACAAAGCACTAGTTCTGAAAGAAATTCTATATTACTCTACTGAAAAGCATTTGAATTTATGTTAGACTCCATGAACCCACTAGCAAATAAGTTCTAATTATTGATCACATTATATTTGAACAGTTTAAGATAACTAAAACACTGATTAGACTAGAGTTAATTTGTATGTAATTAGACCAAGTCTTATGTTAGACTCCATGAAAATAAGTTCTAATTATTGATCACATTATATTTGAACAGTTTAAGATAACTAAAACACTGATTAGACTAGAGTTAATTTGTATCTAAGTGGACCAAGTCTTATGTTAGACTCCATGAACCCACTAGCAAATAAGTTCTATTATTTATCACATTATATTTGAACAGTTTAAGATAACTAAAACACTGAGTAGACTAGAGTTAATTTGTATGTACATAGTCTTGAGTCATTCTCAGCTTGCATAAATCATCCTTCTAAAGTACTCATGCATAAACATCTTGTCACAACCTTAGAGAAAGATATAATTTGACTGGAAAGTATCAGAATTTGAAAGACATATATATATGGTTTATGTCTGCAATTGAATTGAACCGAGTCAGTTACCAAGGTATTGACTTGATTAGAGCTTGAGCTAGAGTTCGAGCTCAACAAAAGTTTAAATTCTTAAGTTTCATTAATTTCTAGCCTGACAATTGTTTAACTAATTTCAAATTCTTAAGTTTCATTCTCACACCAGCAAATAATCCACAGAATTTGTATACGTGTACGAATCCTATATAAATTTAAAAAAAATACTTGTATGATGGTGTGAGCCATGTTAGCTAGCTTTCTCTACCAGGGCATCTCCTTTTCATATTTAAGATCAAAATTTATTTGAGCCTCTTTTTAATTTTTTTTTTCCATTCGAGCTCAATAAGACTTTGAGTATGAACCAAGACTAATTAAATTCGAGGTGTAGTTATTCATTTAGGAGTTGATTCAGTTGCAGCTTTTGTGGGAACACGAACATTATACTATGTGATTCAGGTAGTTCTTTTTATGTAGCGTGCTCAACCGCTGTGGAATTTTCTTGTCAAACTCTTTGATGACAAATGAATGGCATTTTTTAAGAAGGGATGAGAAAATAACTCATTCATCCGACATCAGCCATTTCTTTTTCCTCAAAGTAAATCTTGCTTACGCATTTTGACTTGTCAGGCCGCCACTAAAATTCTAGCTCGTCAACTTGTGCGACTGCGGCAACAAATTGTAAATTTGCAAGGTAGTCGTGCTCAGATTAGGGGTGTAGCAACTCATACACAGGTCAAATTTTTTCTCCAGATAATTATTGTTTATGACCAAGCAATTGAAACTTTTAGGTGGATCTTATACGTGCTTCCTTTCTCTTCTGTAGGCACTGTATGCTAGCACCTCTATGTCTACTGGAATGAAAGGTGCAACTAAAGCGATGACTGCCATGAACAAGGTACTGATTATTTGCTGGTAGTGAGTTTCTTTTCCTCTTTTCTTCTAAAATCATTCGAACATATTAAAAGTGAAATACAAAACATGTGAAAGTGAAATATTTGTCACCTACATCTTTTAGCTCCATTTAGTTTGCCGTTGTGCTATCATTTAGGTTCTGTGCTCCACAAGCTAGAATTATTATCAAGGTGTAATTCCGTCTAATTGGTTTGTTCTTTGTGTGTTTACTTCTCAGCAAATGGCACCTGCAAAACAAGTTAAAGTGATCAGAGAATTCCAGAAGCAGTCATCACAGTTGGACATGACAGTAAGCACATTCATCCCTCTAAGTGAACTTTACATTATTGACAAATGCACATTCATCCCTCTAAGTGAACTTTACATTATTGACAAATGCAGTTTCTTCAAGGCATCTAAGCAAAATATTTTAGCTTGGTGAAGTTGAAGCCTATGCATACTGATAAAAATATGTGATTTTTTCAGATTGAGATGATGTCAGAGTCCATTGATGAAACTTTGGATAAAGATGAAGCTGAAGAAGAAACTGAGGAGCTTACGAACCAGGTTCAATACTCATTTTTCATCATGCAGTTTGTCTGTTTCCTAATTGTATTTTTCTGGTCAACTTTTCTAATTTGGATTTTCATTTGTTTAGGTTCTGGACGAGATTGGTGTTGACATTGCATCGCAGGTAGGCTGTTGATTAAGGATAGCTGAGCCATCAGTTGTTTTTCTCATCTTTAGTTTGCAAGCTGGCTTATTCATTATTGTTTTCTATTTTGGCAGCTATCTTCAGCTCCAAAAGGTCGAATTGCATCGAAGAAAGTTGAAAATGTTGCTGCCCCCCCTAGGTACGTCGAAACTGTTTTTATATCATGTCAGGCATGGATCATCATGTCGAGCTACATTTCTTCTGCATTTCCACATCAAACTCTTAGAGCCAGTTCTCAACTATATAGGCATAGTATTCTTCTTGATATATTCCCTTCTGTTCTCTGATTGTACTTCCGTTGCGTCCGATCATGATGATTATTTACTGCTTTGACCAAGTGCTGACGATGAACATAGTATTGATGCATGTACCAATCTAGAATTTCTAAACGCTCGTTTTAGTTCATCCTTCTATAATATGTTTTTGGCGTGGTCAGAACAATCAGAAAATAATATATTCTTTTGGAGCATGAAGTTTATACAGATGGCTTTTTTATCTTCTCCTTGTCAAATTTTTATTATGCTCTTTCTGTTTGATTTTGTGGCAATACGAGTTGAATGCTGAACTATTTAACAATTCTTCTGTTTAATGCAGTTCTGACTCTGCGGATGTTGAGGAACTTGAGAAGAGGTTGGCCTCTCTTCGAAGAATTTGAGGAAGAACGTGCATATTGGACAGCTTCTCTATATTGATCTCTCTTGTATAAATTCTCTTTAGCATAAACATATAGTATGTACTAAATTGTATTTCTCTGACTATTGTTATCTAGCACCTAGACATCAACATTTATGAATTAATATCTAGAGGTATAAATGCTGTAAGAACGATAATTGATATGTTTTTGGTTTCATAATTCCTTCTTCACGTAGTTTTGTAATTCAGCATTCATCAAATTCATTTCTCAGTTAAATCAACAGTCAATACATGAAAATTACGGTCATCTAGATTTTTACTTTACCTAAAACTACAATATACAACAACCAGAAGCAATGCTTCAGTGAATCAAAGTTTTCCCATCTTTGAAGGGAAGGAGGAGAGAAGTTTTGAAGACCTATTATAAGACACATGTTCAAACTTTCTCATATCAATACAAACTTCTGCTACAATCCATTACAGGTCATGAAACCAAATGAAAAGCAAAACTTAACTTATTTTTACTTTTACCTGAAATTTTACAATACAACATCAAACCAAAAAGTAGTGCTTCAGTGAATCAAACTTTTACCATCTTTGCCAACTTTGAAAGGAAGGATTGGGAGACTTTGTTCATGCCAAAAGAAGTTATCAGGATCAACCTTAGTCTTCACAAGCACAAGCTTATCATAATTATTCTTGAAATACTTTTTTCCCCAAACACTAGCTTCCAAGAAATTTGAGTTGGCATTTTTATTCATACCCAAATCAAGATCTCTATAATTCACATAAGCTTCTCTTGGAAACTTGGATACAAAAGTGCCCATGTACTCATATAGTCCTCTGATCCAGTTGATATGTTTATCTGCAGATTTCTTGTCTCTTTCTGTCCAAGAAGTTAAGTACTGTATCTTGCAAATGACACCTTTTCTATGTGGGAAAGGAATAGAAGATTCTGATATCTTTCCCATCATTCCTCCATAGGGATTCCATATCATCATAGGTGAATCTTCTTGTAAAAACTTCTTCCACATACCTTCAAGTCCAGTTTCTGGAACTGGTACGCGGAGAAAGTCCGATTTAGCCTTGAAGTTTACTGCAGGGAATAATGACTTCCCTTGAAGTAGAAACTCAGGCTTAATGCTACTTGGATATCCTGCAATATAAATGACTGATTCAATCCAGCTCATTTCGACACAATCCTTTCGCGTCAATCCCAATTCAGGGAAGCTATGATTCATCAAATGAAGAAGCCTATCAGTTTTGCCAAGAAACAATGCTTGGTAAGCTGTTAGCACTGTTTTCTTCCCATTTTTAGTTGAATTGGCTGTAGTTATGAGGATCCTTATGAAGAGATCTTCATCAATCTTATTTGCAACATGTTGCCATTTATTCAGGACTTTTGTTGCACCAGTTTCCAGTGTCTTTGGAACTGTGAAAACTGTCACAGTTGATGGAACAGGAACAAGTCTAATTTTCCAAGCCAAAAGTATACCAAAACTACCTCCTCCACCTCCTCTAATTGCCCAAAACAAGTCTTCTCCCATTAGTGCCCTATCAAGAACTCTGCCACTAGCATCAACTATCCGAGCATCGACAACATTGTCAGCTCCAAGTCCATATTTCCTCATCATAGGACCATAAGCTCCCCCAGTGATATGACCACCTATTCCTAAGCTGGTGCATAGGCCAGCAGGATAACCATGTGTCTTACTTTTTTCTGCAATCCTATAGTACACTTCACCAATCGTCGCGCCAGCTTGAACCCAAGCACTGTTATCCCCAATGTCCACTTTGATCGCGCGAAGTTTAGCTAAGTCAAGCAAGATAAAGTGCACTGATCTTTTCATTTCAGATGTATAAGAGATGCCCTCATAATCATGCCCTCCACTCCTAACTCTGAGCTGAAGCTTTAGCTCTTTCGCGCAAATGACTGCTGCTTGTACATTGGATTCACTCAAAGCAGTGAAAATAAGCAGAGGTTTTGGTTTAGAAGGTGCCAAACACCTTAGATTTTGGGCAGTGGATTTAAGGATAGAGTTGAATGAAGTAGCATTAGAAGTAGGGGTGAAGAAAGCTGTGGAGAAAGGTATCAAACGGTCGGAATGAAGAGTAATGCATTGATAGAATTGATCTTGAATTGTATAGGAAACAGCACATGAAACTGAAAATAGTACTATGAATGAAGAAAGAATGATAGAGATTGATGAAGCCATAAGCCTCTCTTGTTTTCTTGCTTGTTCTGTTGTTAGAAAGTTTGAAGGAGAGGAGACTTATATTTCAACTTTCAATGCCTTAATCTCATGTTGGGACAGTAGGAAAGAGAAAAGAATAGAAAATGAGGAGAGGGGAAATTGTGGAGAAAGTGGGGGTGAGGAAAAAAGAAAATAAATGCCTCTTGTTTGGGTTGGAAGAGAATAAGGAGTAAAATCAGGTATTCTTTATTTTAAGAAAGTCTTTGTTGTCTAAAGAGAAACAATTTCCTCCTCTTCTTTTGCTTACTTTCTTTTTTTCCATTTTACGTACACGATCAGACATATCTATAACAACGTCCTTATATAATAAGTATTCATTATAAAGGCCAAATTTTTCTGGTAATCAAATTTTATATTATGTTATAATATATGTCCTCTACAACAACACTTTATTATAGCAGTCAAAAATTATTGAAACAAATGAACTGTTATAGAGAGATTTGACTGTATATCACGAAGGGAAAGATTCAAGATATTTTGGTTTCCCTTAACTTCCTTTATCTCCTTTCCAAACTAAGCAAGTTTTGGGTTAGGTAACTTAATGGTCAATCTCTTTTTAACAAAGTAAAAGTGGAGAATATGTGCAAATAGCTAGGTGTGGTCATGGGAGTCTAAAACTTAAAGACTGCAAAGCAAAGTCAACATCAAATAATGCCTTTAATTTTGCCCAAATTATAGGTTACATGTGGGAACTTGTATTATAAGGGAATTTAAAGTTTATGAAAAAAGACTAGGAGAAAATGGTTTGCCTTCCAATTGGGTTCAAAGACAATCTTGTCACATTTCTTGCCTTAAAGAATTGCAAAGTCTTGCATTTCTTCCTTCCTTCCTATCTTTTGTATGATTTTAGTGGGCGTTTGGACATAAAAATTGTGAAATTCCAGAAGAAAAAAAAATTTCACGTTAAAAATTAGAATTGTGTTTGGACATGAATACAATTTGGAGATGTTTTTGAATTTTTTTTAAAGAGTGATTTGAAGTGAAAATTTTAAAAATGGTTGGCTTAATTTCAAGAATCCATAATGACAGATAATGTAAAAAGAATATGTTTGTTTTTCTGTTTAGGCAAAGTGATAACGTAAATTATCTTCTAAGCATAAAAGAAAGCCCTAACCACACTCAAAGAGTGGCAACTTGGATTCTCAAACTGTGAAAATATTCTTAAACTGTCCTCGCAATTCCAACGGTAAGCCAATTGTGATTATCTATTTCTATTTATTTGGCTAAATATAGTAAGTTTTACCTTCCATATTTTGTGGTCTGAGTCCATTCTTAGAGACAATAACCTTTCAGTTTTTTGGTTTACTATACTCTCAAAAGCTCTTTCTGTTATTATTATTTTGGGATAAGCATAATCTTACTTATTTCCTTTAAACTTAAAAATAATAAAACATTATTTATTCTAACTAGCTTTCACTAAGGAGTTAAAGAGTAACATCATATCATATATTTATTTGTGCACGCATTTCGTGGGCCAAGAATACATTGTAGTTTCTTAAAACGAGAGAATTGATTTTGTAGTTCTTCATAATTATTTTTTTATTTTATAAGAGATCTTCATTTTTATATATAAAAGACCTGAAAATAACACACAAAACATCTGAAAAGATTATTTTCTTCGATTCAAATTAGAAGTGATTACAAGATCATATCCTCTCTTAAACCTGAGGACAAACACATACGCAAAATTATAATTTCAATCACGAAATATTAAACTTTTCATTAATCATTTGTTGAGAAAAAAAAAATCTCTTATGATACTAATATCCAATTGACATATAGACTAAGAGTGACTTTGATAGAAACTCGTATATGCATGACAATACATTGAAAATATCTCAAATGAAAATTTTTGTATCCTTCATCAAGGATCCATTTGACATAATTTTTTAAAATTTAAAAAATCATAATAAAAGTTTAAGAAACTACATAAAAATGTTGATCAAACGAAAAGCATTTCTTTAAAAAAAGAAAAAAGAAAAAATGGGATGGATGAACTATCCAAAGATATATAACCGAAGCAAAAGAACAAGAACAACAGACTTTAATGAACTACTGCTAATTAAGGGAAGTGGTTTAGTTACAAATAATGACTATCAGACTTTAAGTCAATCAAAATTGATATCTCCAGTTTGTCTTTTGATATCTGTTTATTTCTGTTTCACATAGAATTCTTTGGTTTCTGTGAAAATGGAATTATTTGCACGCACTTAGAAAAGTACACTTAAGAAGTCTCCAAAATAAAAAGAAAATTGAAAAGCCAAGTATATTTTGATAAAATAAGTCAACGGTAGGTATAACAACCATAACTAAAAGATATAAGCTCAAATTTTTTCCTTCTTTATGTTTTTTCCTCAGTGTTTTCTGGCGGTATTTTAACTCGTAACTCTTGAATTTACTATGGGATCATATTGTATACGGTTGAAACCGGATTCGCCTATTGTGATCAATCGAGACTGAAGCGTGACAGGTTAAAGTTCGATCTCGGATTATATAGAACCAAGGGGCAAAGTCAAATCGTTGGGCTCGTGACTCTGGGACCGAATCGAGACCAAACAAGATCGAGGAAAATTTGGCGAGCCGAATAACAGAAAGCCGAAATATCCGCGATCGGTTAGGGATCACGACGAAAAGCCTATTAATTAGCAAATCATGAGATTTTTTACCTTATATAGAATTATATCAAGAGTAGGATTCCCGTACTATAAAAAAGGGGAGTCTGATCATTTGTAATACACATTGCAATACATAGCACAAAGCAATATATTGTTATTTCTAGCCCTTATCATCTTGTTATTCTGTTCTTACATCAGTTGAGGCATTTCTTGGTTCTAGGGTGATCGAACTCGAAGGCCAAGGTTGTTCAATTTGTGTGGTTTGCATTTATTCTTTTATTTCAATATTAATCTGTTTTCTTAATTTGTATCAAGTTATATCACGTACTAGAATATTATGTTGTATATGTAGTGTCATTTCGTTTTAAAATTTTATTTTAACTCTTATTGGCAAAATGATACTTAAAGTACATGTTATAAGTTTCTGTCAAAAACTTACTATTGATAAGAGTATAAATA
The DNA here is from genome assembly GCA_005239505.1 of Nicotiana paniculata. Taxonomy (NCBI): domain Eukaryota; kingdom Viridiplantae; phylum Streptophyta; class Magnoliopsida; order Solanales; family Solanaceae; genus Nicotiana; species Nicotiana paniculata. The sequence goes on along the minus strand of ML363968.1, from coordinate 73,531 downwards.
TTTGAGTGCTAAATATAAGTTTTCATGGAAAGTAATTCTATTGAAAATTGATAAATATAATAGCACTTATGGTATCTTTTAAAGATTGATTTTGCTAAAGGCTTTAACATGTAAAAGATGTTTAAATTTTGTTCAAATGGTTTAGATTTTCTATTAATGCTATGATTTGATTAAAAAAAAATAGATCCTTTGAGACTACTATGCTATGAATCTATTTTCGAAGTTTTAAATATTTTGGGAGTTACTTGTGTTCACCGAGATTGACTTCAGATATATTGTGTTCGTGTCATGAAACTACACGTGCCGGTGTAGGCGTAGATGGTTACTTTGTGGTATAGACTACGGCAGAGTGCTCTCCCGAGAGGGTACTATTTTGTGTTATTATTAGCATGGCTAAGTTGATTCGTACAGTACTACGATGAGACGACCTAAGCAAGTAGGGTATATGATACTTGTCGTTAGGTACATAACCTAGTTGACATTTTTGTGTTGGTGGTGGTATAGTACTCCCAGTGAAAGGTAAGGATGATTTTCTTATGTTTAGGCCTAAGAAGCCGAAAGTGATTTCAATGACTTAAAACAAATGGAATGATTTTATTCAAAATCTTGGATTGACATGAATGTTTTAAAGGTGTATGTTGTGGGTTATATTTCACTTATGTTTTATTTAAAATAATAAGGATCATGAATTGAAATTTCTTATCGTTTTATATCAAATATTGGTGCATTATTGTAATAAAGTTTGTCCCAAGAACTTAAGTTAGAGAGAGTCTATGACATTTATTAAGTACCTTTGCGGTGTACTCATCTCTTAGGAGCCCCCTCCAGGGCCCGCTTACTTTACATGTTTCAGGATGATGTATGATACGTGGCATGCGGTTAGGGTTAGGATGACTCTCTTCCTGAGGTATATGGTGAGGCACCGCTCCTATTTCGTGGTAGCTATCATGTTGTTTTCTTAATTTATGCTAGTCGGATATTAGCCCAATATGCTAGTCGGATATTAGCCCAATTACTTAGTTTATGTTGTTTTCTTGATTCTATTCTTTGATGTAGAGGCTCCATAGATATTTGTGAAAGGTTGTAGTAACGGAGTTGTACACGACATACATGAAAATATATGTATTTTGCTTAGTCTCATTGTTATTATCATGAAAGGCGTCATGTGTGATTTCGAATTGGAAAATAGTTTATCATTTAATTTGAAAATGTATATGATTTTCAAGGAGCTTCCACAGTTGAATTGGTTTTTAGGCATATGATTTGAGTGCATCATATGGTTTGGTTCGCTCAGGTCGGGTAGTGTACCGGTGGCTTTGGATCGTGACAATACCGTTGCGCCATGCAATTTATCCAAACATCATACCCGTGGTGGCGTGCCACCCGATCTACACATAATAATTAGTAAGGGAAATACCATCGAGCCATATTTCTCATACCCACAAAGCACATGTATACCAACAGCAAGCACGCCAAGTGCATAAACATAACCCTTTGGGAGACAAATAGCGCCATGTACTACAACATGCCAAGCACGACTAAGGTGCAATAGACCTGCCTCTTAAGAGACATCTCGCCCATATAATACCTCAAGCTACACAGGATCACAACACATGTGGAAATAATCAAGTCGCTTCACATCCCACAAGGCATAAGAGAGTAGCACTTGAAATAGACGACGCCAGGAATATCATCCACCACGCCCGAAGACTCACCCATAAGCGATGCTATGCTGACTATGCATATCTGATATGGTGCAGAAACTACATTCATATTAGGCTTACCAACGGACGTCAAGACGATTCCGATCATCCCATACTTGGCCAATAATCTTTCAAGGATCCATAATGACCCTATTCATGACACACACGAGCAGCCGTCCAATACGAAACAAACTCCCACTGTCCACAACCAAAGGAATAGAGGGCCTCTCAGGAATAAACTCTCCCATTAGCGACAGTACCAGAATCTCCATACCTTATTTTAGTCTCTAACAATCAAATGGCTAACACCTCAAACTTGTACGATATTCCCGTGGGATATACTCCCACAACCTTCCGCACTAGGTAGCAAAATCTGAACATCAATGGCCATCGACCATGCTATTTCTATAGTACTAGTCAAGCATCCGCATTTCAATACCCAAAACTTCTACCACAAAACACACCATCCTCGGGCTGCCGAAAATAGTGCCAGCATACTTTAACATCTGAAATCCTCCCCTGATCCTCCGAGCTTGTGACATTCTTGTTAAAACTGGATTGCAACCTTGATCCTCAAATTCCAATTCCATACTGCTCACTGCACTTATCATGTTGCAAGGCGAGAGTACAAGAATTTCGTCATAACTCCTGAACCACCAATAGAGTAAATACTTCATTGGCTAGAACCTTTCACTTAGCTTTTGGAAGAAGAATCGCAACACACAACCATTTTCCCATAGCCGCAAAAGGCATAGACTCAAGTCGTGTTCTAAACCATCATAACTCTTTCGAGACCCATTTACACATAATCAAAACCATCAGAATCAAATTACAGAGGATGTCAAGCCCATACGTAAATCCACAAAACACTTGTATTGCCTTACCACACCGAAGGAGCTGATCATCTCCTTAACCATGTCGATCCAAACCACTACTAGGTTGACTCAGCTTCTTCCGAATTCTTCTTGACTTGCCTTCGGAATTATTTCCTCTATTTTAATCACATAACAGATCCCAATTAACACTCATCCCGAGTGACCCAAATAACTAGACCACGTCATTTCAATACCTATAAGCCATTTCATACACACCTCATGCAGTATGTAGTAACTCCAACTAATACAACTGTGTTGATTAGATATTCTGAGAATTTGAAGTTGTTTCTCCCATTATTCTAACGTTGCACCGCAGAACCGTTGATAACATAGAAATGCTCCAAGTACCCTTCACATTCTACTGCAAAACCCAATCCTCGGCCACATACCAAACCTGAAAATCCTTAAGCACCACACCTAAAATCTCAAATCCACTAGAACCATTATTAAGAGTCGCCCACTCTAGTCCAGTCTCGATTATTTAAACAAACCACTAGTGCTTAGTTAGCATATGAGTACTCCAATGAAGCAACCGGATGAATACTTTTCCTTGTACATCACATCCATCAAATCTCATGCTCAAATTTTCCCTTGATGTTTTCTTCCCTCAGTAATAACTATTACACAAACGTATCGATAACTTGAAACTGGTGTTTGACCAAAAAAAAATGAGTTAATCCTTGGTTAAATTGATTAATGATTTGTCAAGATGGGACAGTTCTAGTTAGAGCTAATAATTTTATATCTATAATGAATAACGTGAATAACAGTATATTCAGAATGAGATGTGGACAATAAATGTGATCAGATGTTATATTATGTAAAAAGAGCAAGCAATAAATGACATTAAATGGCAGTAAAAGTAAATAGAGGGGAAGATTCACCCAATATTGAAGAGGGTGAAGGATGCCTTCCTCTGACAATGATAAATGACACGGGTAAGATAGAATATTATGCACTTTCTTGGATCTGATAGAAATGACAATAGAATAGTTCACAAAAAAGATGAATCTTGGTGAAAAGTAGTTCTTTGTATTTTCTCTCTAAGAGCTTATCATTTTACCAGTGTTCTTATCATATGGAATCTTACATGCCTTTTTCCTCCTCTTTCTTTCTATTTATATGGGATATTTCCAAAGAACCCTAAAGTACAAACAGAAAGAATATTCGGTAGGACATTCCCTTTGTAGATTCCAATATAAAACTAGTCGTTATTTCCAACTCTACTGCTCGACTTCGACCATGACTGGTTGTTGAGCTATTTGACTCGTGAGATTACTGGTCGACCACGACCACACCGCTCTTAACAGTTCGCAAGTTTCTCCCATCGTCCAATTCTGCACGACTTGATATTCAATCTGATTTTGACCCATACAACTGCGAAGGCACATCACCACGCCCCAATCATAAATGGTAGGCTCCCCCACTTAGCTTTAAGCCACAATTACATAAATCTAGAACCCACAATGATACCTCATCCTCAGTTACCATGATCTCGCATCGTTGCTCAGCCAATTTCTCATAAGTGTGTTGCACTGATCATAATACATCCCAAATTACCAGCCATAATCGCACACTCAACCTCCTCATAGTCATACCATCTTCTTAAAGCGATCCACAATCACATCCGCAATACTTGCATCCCATTGGACAGAAGGCAGAACTCTTTATAGGAACTTCATCAGGAGTCATGCAACCCCTAACCTTCTCACAAGAGATAACCCACCTGTGTAACCTCATACTGACATCATTTAACGATATAGCCATGACCACGTCCATTATGAAATCAGTTGATTCTCCTAGGTCCAGACTCATCCGCCAGTTGCAAGAGTCCATTCAACCCATTAGCATCAATTGAATTTCCAACAATACGTTCCAAAACTCAAAATCATGTTACATCCCAAAACGATAATCAAGCTTACACATCATTTTATGTTCCAAGAAAACTCTTCCCGTGACATTCAAACTTCCTAAGAAAACTACTCGATCTCTGTTGCTCGTACTTGACCTGATAACAACTCATCTACCGCGAGACATAACCTCCATGTCCTTCATCATTCTTCGCTACTAAAATACTGCCTCAAATCATAATCCATCTATGCAGCATCTGAACTAATGAATTGCCACCAACTCTAAGCCTCCATAAAGATCGTCTTTCTCGAACCATCAACACTAGAAACACTGATTCGACCTTGAAGATTCCATACATCGCCATCTCTAATACCTTCTTCTTAGGTACCATTTCACACACCCCCCCCCCTCCGAATACAAATCGATGAAGACCATCACATCGACGAGCCTAAATGCGTTCAAACAAATACGACGACACCACATCATAAATGGGAACTCCACCAAGTTCGAAAATATCCACTCACGCTACTCCATCAACCGGAGCCTAAACATCCATAGTCTGATAGCCTATCTTCCGCTGGAATTGAATGTTGAATCTCTAAACCATGAACCGAGAAATCCTCCTCTTGCATATTCATTACCGTAACACATAAATAAACACCCTACCATTCATATTATCAGTGTGCGATAACAATGCATGAGCATCATAATACATTGTGCATAGCCTCGAAACCATTGAAAACTCTAACACTGGGCTGAAATGACAGAACCCCTCCATAAGGCGACGATAATAGCCCGCTCGAATACACAGGGAGAATCATCCTGTACCACATCCGCATTGCCACTACAACTCCTCAATGCCCAATTGATAACAAGAACTCAACATCGTATAAGAATGAGTAGGAAAGAAATGAAGGCATAAACTTTAATGGAATCAAATCGCAGACGATGAATCAAGAAGGTAAGTGCTCCTAACAACCTTGTAGCCTCTCGAAGATAAGTACAGCTATCTCCGTACCGATCCTCAATACTATACTAGACTCGCTCATGACTCGTGAGACCCAAGTGAACCTAGAGCTCTGATACGAAGCTCTCACGACATAATTCCCGCTATAGGTCGTGATGGCGCCTAACATCGTTGTTAGGCAAGCCAACAATGAACCATCTAAATAATTATTTATTTTATTACTTTTGAAATCATAAATTTTATTAAGTAGATAAATTTAACGCATTTAAAATCATAAGTACGTACAATATTAGTAAGACACAAAATAAAAAGGTGACGATATTAAAGCAAAACCATTACTTTAACTAGAATATCCCAAAATTTGGTATCACAAGTGCATGAATATTTACTACGGGGTAAAATAATAATATAACATTTGTCTGGAATGTGAATTAGACAGGATAAAGTAAATAAATATGATAGAGACTCTATGGGTTGCGACACGTAGCATGGAATGCATCTCACCATAAAGTCCCCTAATCAGTTTTACCTACGCGTCAAGATGACCACTATATGAACCTGTAAAATCTTGCACATTTAGTGTAGAAGTGTAGCATGAGTACGTAAATCAACGCGTACCCAGTAAGTATCTAGCCTAACCCCAGGGAAGTAGTGACGAGGGATCGACATCGACACTTACTAGTGGTCCAATAAATAAGATGCAACAATCATAAACATACATAAAATATAACATGATCAATAGAATAAGGAACACTAGGTAACTAAATCCATAAACAAATATCATCAGTTTAAAAATCCCCAAGTGCCACATGTCATCTCAACAAATAAGAACCATCAATTAAATATCCGATCTCAGGTCATAAAGAGAATATCACATAATTTTCAAGTTCAATCAAGAGGTGTGATGACCCGATAGGTCATCTTATGATTTAAACCTAATTATGTGATCCGAAACCTTTAAAAGTTATGTTTTATCCTTTCTCGATTTGTGTGCACAGTCCGAGCGTCTTTGGTTAATATTTTTGGTAAATAGACCCGGATTCATGTTTTGACAGTTCCGGTGGGTCCATATTGTGACTTGGGACTTGGGCGTATGTCCAGAATCAAAATCAGAAGTCCCTAGCCCGAGATATCGGACTATGTCGAAATTTAAAGGTTGATTGCTTAATGAAATTGAAGTGTTTGACCAAAGTTTGAATTTATGGATAACGGGTCCGTATTTTGGTTCCGGAATCCGGTATAGGTCCAATACCATAATTATGACTTGTTCTGTAAAATTTGGTGAAAACAGAGTTGATATGACGTAATTCAGACGTCCAGTTGTGAAAATAGGAATTTCAAAGTTTTCTTGAAAATTTCATGTGATTTGGGGTTAAATTCGCAGTTCTAGGTGTTATTTTGGCGATATCGCGCGAGCAAGTTCTTATGATATTTTTAGACTTGTGTGCATGTTTGGTTTGGATCTCCAAGGGCTCGTTTGAGTTTTGGATAGGCTACGGAGTGATTTGAACTTAGAAAAATTTGCTGGTGTAACTAATCTTGTTGCAGGCCTTTGATCTCGCATTTGCGAGATCAGGCATCGCAATTGCGACATCTGAGAGTTTCACATTTTCGAGCTTCTCATCGCAAATTCAAAGACAAGCTGGGCCATATAGGTTTCGCAATTGCGATGCCTCCTTTGCATTTGCGGTGCGACATCTACAGCTGATGAAAAGAGACTTAGACGGGATTTTTGATTCATTTCCAAATTTTCAAATCCTAGAACCCTAGAGGCGATTATTCCAAGACCAATTCTTCCTCAAAACTTTGGTAAGTGATCCTAATCCACTTTCTTTCAATTTCCACATTTTTTATGAATTTCAACCTAAAATCTAGGATTTCCATGGTAGAAATTGGGGGTTTGGGTAGAATTAGGAATTTTTGGGAAATTGGGATTTAGACCTACAATTAAGGTCGTATTTCAAAATTAATTACATAATCGGGCTCGGGGGTGAATGGGTGAATGGGTTTTGGTCCGAACCTCGAGTTTTGACCAAGCGGGCCCGGGGTCGATTTTTGACTTTTTGGAGGAAGTTTGAGAAATCAAAATTTATGCACTGTAATTGATTCCTTTAGAAATAATTGATGTTATTGAGCTAATTTTGTCTAGATACGAGTGGTTTGGAGGTGGATACTAGAGGGAAAGCGGTAATTAAGCATTGAGTGGCATGTAGAGCGAGGTAAGTGTTGTGTCTAACTTTGACTTGAGGGATTAGGAAACCTCGATCTATTTGCTATATGAAATTCATGTGAGCGGCATATATGTGAGGTGAAGAGTAATTATGCGTCGCCAAGTTATCTATTTTGCATGTTTCCTTCCCGTTCTTTTCTTATCTTTTTCCCTGTCTTAATTGTTACATGCTTTAATTGTATTCCCGTGTCTAATTGCTACTTGTTAGACATTGTTTCCCTTTGTTAAAGGTATTAGTTATTCCGTAGCTTAATTGTCTCCTATTATTTGCTTAAGATGGTTTATCGGTGCTTTTATGATATATTCTGGATTGGTCTCGTTGAGTAGTATTACTTGTGTGAAGTTTCATATTGTACAAGCTTTCCATTTGCTTTGGTTTGAAGTTTAAGTATTGTGAAGGGTTTTGTGTTGAATTATGAAATTTCTGTACTTACTAAGTAATTGATACTGATATGGTGGTATCGGGTTGTGCGCCGCAACAGGTGGAATAAGGGTGATATATTGAGGAGGAATAAGGGTGAATTGATATTGTACGGTAGGATCGAGTTGCACGTTGCAACAGGTGTAATAAGGGTGGATTGTGGTTAAATAAGGGTGAACTGTGATTGTGAATATTGTGATATGGTGGGATCGGGTTGCACGCTGCAACACTTTTATTAATATTCTGTTGTTTATGTTATTAAGATTAAATAAGAGAGGAATATGATATGTACAGTGGGATCGGGTTGCGCGCCGCGAAAATCTATATGTTTATACTTTTCCTTGAATATGTTAGTTGTACGGTAGTCTTAAATTGCACTTAAGGATTGGTAGTAGCTGAACACTGAGTAAATACTTTGAGTACTGTATTTACTTCTGGCAAGTTACTGCATTACTTTATTCTGTCTTCCTTTCTGCTTTTATTATATACTATATGCAGATTATATTATGAGCGTCCCGCCGTAGCCTCGTCACTCCTTCGTCGAGGTTAGGCTCGGCACTTACCAGTACATGGGGACGATTTTATTGATACTGCACTCTGCACTTCCTGTGCAGATTTTGGAGCAAGTTCGGGCTGATCAAGAGGTTGGTTGTAGGATTCACTGCTAAGAGACCCAACATAGTCCTGTTAGCATCCGCAGGCCCTGGCGTCCCCTCCTTTACCCCATACTTCATTGTTTTCCTTATTTCGCAAACAGTTGTATTTTTCTTTCGGAAAAATACTTGTAGTAAAATTTTAGTATGTTCGTGAATCGTGACTCCGGATTCTGGGTAGTAATAGTATATAATCAAAGTTGTTATTTATATATTTCCGCGTTCATTTCGACTAATTATAGCTTGTTTATTGATAATCTTTTAAATGTAAGAGAATTGGCTAATAAATCTCTAATGTTGGCTTGCCTAGCAAGTGCAATATTAGGCACCATCACGGTCCCGACGGTGGGGATTCTGAGTCGTGACAAGTTGGTGTTAGATCACTAGGTTTCCTAGGTCTCACAATTCACGAACGATCTTAGTAGAGTCTTTGGGATCGGTACGGAGACGTCTGTACTTATCTCCCAGAGGCTATAGAGTTTAGGAACAAATTTCACTTTTATTCATCTCTGTCGTGCGACTTTGTTTTCTCAATACTGATTGAACTTTCCTACTCTTATTCTCTCATAGATGGCGAGAAGGCGTACCGCTTCTTTAGCTGAGCAGCAACCAAAGCCTCCAGCAACAGCTCCTACGAGGGGCAGAGGTCGAGGTCGTGCTAGAGGCCGAGGCAGAGGCAGGGCTCAACCCAGAGCCCAAGCAGTAGCCCAATTGTGGATCCTCAGGTAGAGTTCAACGAGGAGATTCCAACCTAGACTGTTCCTGTCAGGCCAACTCAGGTCCCGGAGGGGTTCAATGCCACCCCAGTGCTTCAGGATGCTTTGGTCCGTTTGGTGGGCCTTATGGAGAGTGTGGCCCAGACTGGTGCATTTCCCATGGCACCAGCCATCTCTCAGGCTGGAGGAGGAGTCAAGACTCCTGCTACTCACACTCCAGAGTAGATGGATCCCCAGTATCAGACTCCAGCAGCTCATCTAGTTGTAGTAGTTCAACCGGTTGTTGCGGCACAGACCGGTGATGGGTCAGCTATGTCTTCTGAGGCTTTGTGGAGATTGGATAGGTTTACCAAGCTCTTTCCAGTCCATTTCAGTGGTGCTACTTCAGAGGATCCCTAGGAGTATCTTGATAGCTTCCATGAGGTTCTTCTGAACATGGGCATATTGGAGACCAATGGGGTCGACTTTGTTGTATTTCAGATGACTAGTTCCGCCAAGAAATGGTGGAGAGATTATTTGTTGACCAGATCAGCTGGGTCGCCTGCTCTTACTTAGGACCAGTTCTCTTAGCTCTTCCTAAAGAAGTTTATGCCTATCATCTTGAGAGAGGAGCACCCTTGTCAGTTCGAGCGTCTCCAGCAGGGCAGTATGATTGTTACCCAGTATGAGACCCGTTTTGTGGATTTATCCCGTCATGCTCTTATTCTACTTCCCACCGAGAGATAGAGGGTGAGGAGTTTTATTGACGGACTTGCTCAGCCTATCAGATTGTAGATGGCTAAGGAGACTGGGAGTGGGATTTCTTTTCAGGCGGTTGCCAATGTCGCCAGGCGAGTCGAAATGGTTCTTGCACAGGGAGGTCAGGGGTCTGACAAGAGACCTCGTCATTCCAGTGGGTTCAGCGGTGCCTCATCTGGAGGCAGGGGTACTTTTAGTAGAGACCATCCTCCCAGGCCATTCCATTCAGCGCTTCAGGCATTCCACAGTGCTTTAGGGAGTCGTGGTCCTTATGTGCCTCCTTCTGGGCAGCCAGCCTACAGTGCACCGCTAGTTCTTATCAGTGCACCTCCTATTCAAAGTTATTACCATGGTTAGTCAGCCCGTTCGGGTCAGTCCTAGTTTCCACATCCACAGTATCAGGATGGATGTTACGAGTGTATTAGTTATGGGCATATCAGGAGGACCTGTCTGAGATTATTGGGCGTTCCGCCACAGCATCAGGGTTCTCATTCCATGGTTTCGGCACCAGTTGTTGCACCGCCTGCTCAGCCATCCAGGGGCAGGGGTCAGTCAGCTAGAGGTAGGGGCCAGACTATTATAATTGGAGATTAGGTCGTTAGAGGTGGAGGCCTACCAGCTAGAGGCCATCCCACGGATATGATTCAGAGTGGTGAGGCCCAACCTCGATGTTATGATTTTGCTAGACAGGCCTGAAGCTGAGTCATCCGATGTTGTTATTACAGGTATTGTTTCAGTTTGCAGTAGAGATGCTTCAGTTCTATTTGATCCGGGGTCTACTTACTCTTTTGTGTCATCTTATTTTGCTTCATATTTGGTTATGCCTCGTGATTCTTTGAGTTCCCCTATATATGTGTCCACGCCTGTGGGGGGATGTTTTTGTTGTAGATCGTGTATATCATTCGTGTGTGGTCACTATTGGGAGACTTGAGACTAGTGTAGATCTTCTACTCCTCAATATGGTTGATTTTGATGTTATATTGGGTATGGATTGGCTGTCACCTTATCACGCTATATTGGATTGTCACGCCAAGATGGCGACCTTAGCCTTTCTAGGGTTGCCTCGATTAGAATGGAAGGGAATCCTGGTCATTCTACCAGTAGGGTTATCTCTTATATGAAGGCTCGGCATATGGTTGGGAAGGGGTGTTTGGCTTATTTGGTTTATGTTCGTGATTCTAGTGCAGTGGTTACTTCCATGGATTCCGTGCCAGTTGTTCGTGAGTTTCCAGAGGTATTTCCTGCAGACCTGTCGGGGATGTCGCCCGACAGGGATATTGATTTTTGTATTGATTTGGCTCCGGGAACTTAGCCATTTCCATTCCGCCATACCGGATGGCCCCGCCAGAGTTGAAAGAATCGAAGGAATAATTGCAGGATTTGTTGGATACGGGCTTCATTAGACCTAGTGTCTCACCCGGGGGTGCACGGGTGTTTTTTGTGAAGAAGAAATATGGGTCTATGAGGATGTGTATAGATTATCAACAATTGAACAAAGTCACCATCAAGAACAAGTATCAATTGCCGAGGATTGATGACTTATTTGATCAGCTTTAGGGTACCAAGGTGTTTTCGAAGATTGATTTGAGATCGGGTTATCATCAGTTGAGGATTAGGGCATCTATTGTCCCTAAGAAAGCTTTCCGGACTCGGTACGGGCATGATGAGTTTCTAGTGATGTCCTTTGGGTTTACAAATGCCCCACCAGCATTCACGGATTTGATGAACCGAGTGTTCAAGCCTTACTTGGACTCATTTGTGATTGTGTTTATTGACTACATCTTGATCTAATCCCGCAGTCGAGAGGAGCATGAGAAGCACCTTAGGATTGTGCTTCAGACTCTGAGAGACAACCAGTTATATGCTAAATTTTCAAAGTGCGAGTTTTGGTTGGATTCAGTCGCTTTCTTGGGATACGTTGTATCAGTGGAGGGCATTCAGGTAGATCCTAAGAAGAATGAGGCAGTCCAGAACTAGCCTAGACCCACTTCAGCCACGGAGATCAGAAGTGTATTGGGTTTGGCAGGATATTACCGTTGATTTGGGAAGGGGTTCTCAGCTACAACAGCCTCGTTGACCAGGTTGACCCAGGAGGGTGCCCCGTTCAGATGATCAGACGAGTGTGAGGCGAGCTTTCAGAAGCTCAAGACATTTTTGACTACAACGTTGGTGTTGGTGTTTCCCTCAGGTTCAGGATTTTACACGGTATATTGTGATGTTTTCCGTGTTGGGCTCGGGGCAGTATTGATGTAGGAGGGCAGGGTAATTGCATATGCGTCTCGGTAGTTGAAGGTTCATGAGAAGAATTACCTTGTCCATGATTTTGAGTTGGCAGCCATTGTTCATGCGCTGAAGATTTGGAGGCACTATCTTTATTGCGTGTCGTGTGAGGTTTTCACGGATCATCACAGCCTTCAGTATTTGTTCAAGCAAAAGGATCTCAATTTTTAGGCAGAGAAGGTGGTTATAGCTATTTAAATACTATGATATCAACATCTTGTACCATTCCGGGAAGGCCAATGTGGTGGCCGACACATTGAGTAGGAAGGCAGCAAGTACCGGCAGCCTTGCTTTTATTCCAGTCGGTGAGAGGCCGCTAGCATCAGATGTTCATACTTTGTCCAACCAGTTTGTTAGGTTGGATATTTCAGAGCCTAGTCATGTTCTAGCTTGCACAGTCGGTCGGTCTTCTTTGTTTGAGCGTATCAGAGATCGACAGTATGACGACCCTCATTTGTTGGTCCTTAGGGACACAGTGCGGCACGGTGGTTCCAAGCAGGTTACTGTTGGAGATGATGGAGTCTTGAGGATGCAAGGTCGTGTTTGTGTGCCTAATGTGTATGGACTTCGTGGGTTGATTCTTGAGGAGGCCCACAGTTCCCGGTATTCTATTCACCCGGGCGCCGCCAAGATATACTAGGACTTGTGGCAGCATTATTGGTGGAGGAGGATGAAGAAGGATATAGTTGCTTATGTATCTCAGTTCCTAAATTTTCAGCAAGTGAAGTATGATCATTACATACCCAGTGGTTTGCTTCAGCAGATAGAGATTCTTGAGTGGAAGTGGGAGCGCATCACTATGGATTTTGTTGTTGGACTCCCACGCACTCAGAAGAAGTTTGATGCCATTTGGGTTATGGTGGATAGGCTGACTAAGTCAGCGCACTTCATTCTTGTGGTAGTTACCTATTCTTCGAAGCCGTTGGCAGAGATTTACATTCGTGAGATCGTCTATATTCACAGTGTGCTCGTGTCTATCATTTCTAATCGAGGTACGTACTTCACCTTGCACTTCTGGAGGTCATTACAGCGTGAGTTGGGTACACGGGTTGAGTTGAGCACAGTATTTCATCCTCAGACGGATGGACAGTCCGAGCGTACTATCCAAATCTTGAAGGATATGCTCCGCGCATATGTTATAGACTTCAGAGGATCGTGGGACCATTTCTTGCCCCTTGCAGAGTTTGCCTAAAACAACAACTACTAGCGGAGCATTCATATGGCTCCCTATGAGGCATTATATGGTAGAAAGTGTCGGTCTCCAGTTGGGTGGTTCGAGCAGGGGGAGGCTCGGTTGTTGGGTACTGATCTAGTACATGATGCCTTGGATAAGGTCAAGATTATACAGGATCGACTTCGCACAGCTCAGTCTAGGAAAAAGAGTTATGCCGGTCGTAGAGTTTGTGATGTTGCATTCATGGTCGGGGAGAGAGTGTATCTTCGGGTATCCCCCATGAAGGGTGTCATGAGGTTTGGAAAGAAGGTCAAGCTGAGCCCTAGATATATCGTACCTTTTGATATTCTCGAGAGAGTGGGAGAGGTGGCTTACAGGCTTGCATTTCCTCCAGGGTTGTCAGCAGTTCATCCAGTGTTCAATGTGTCCATGCTCCAAAAGTATCACGGTGATCCGTCCCACGTGTTAGATTCCAGCTTTGTCCAGTTGGACAAGGTTTTGACTTATGAGGAGGAGCCGGTGGTTATTCTACCTCGGCAGGTTCGTCAGTTGAGATCGAAGAGTTATCCATCAGTCCGAGTGCAGTGGAAAGGTCAGCCCGTCGATCCAGCTACTTGGGAGTCCGAGTCGGACATGTTGAGTAGATATCCCCACGTATTCACCAGTTCAGGTACTTTTCGATGTTCGTTCGAGGACGAACGGTTATTTTAGAGGTGGAGAATGTGATGACCCGATAGTTCATCTTATGATTTAAATCTAATTATGTGATCCAAAACCTTTAAAAGTTATGTTTTAGACTTTCTTAATTTGCGTGCGCATTCCGGGCGTCTTTCCGGAAAGTTTTTATGTTAAAAACTGATAAAAATATGAAATTTTGCCTAAAAACTTTATTCGAGTTGACTTCTCAACATTTTTGGTAAACGAACTCGGATTCGTGTTTTGACGGTCTCGGTGGGTCCGTATCGTGATTTGTTACTTGGGCATATGCCCGGAATCAAAATCGGAAGTCCCTAGCCCGAGATATCGGACTATGTCAAAATTTAAAAATTGAAGTGTTTGACCTAAGTTTGATTTTATAGATAACGGGTATATATTTTGGTTTCGGAACACGGTATAGGTCCAATACCATAATTATGACTTGTCTGTGAAATTGTGTGAAAAACAGAGTTAATTTGACGTGATTCAGACGTAAGGTTGTGAAAATAGGAATTTCAAAGTTTTCTTGAAAATTTCATGTGATTTGGGGTTAAATTCGTAGTTCTAGGTGTTATTTTGGCGATTTGATTGCACGAGCAAGTTCGTAGATGTTTTTAGACTTGTGTGCATGTTTGGTTTGGAGCCTCGAGGGCTCGGGTGAGTTTCGGATAGGCTACAGAGTGATTTGAACTTAAAAAATTTTACTGGTGTAACTGATCTTGTTGCAGGACTCTGATCTCGCATTTGCGAGATCAGGCATCGCAATTGCGACATCTGAGAGTTTTACATTTGCAAGTTTATCATCGCAAATGCGAAGAGGAGCTGGGCCACACAGGTTTCACAATTATGAAACAACCTTCGCATTCGCGAAGTTGGACTGGAGAGGGTAGTCTTCGCATTTGCGACGATTGGATCGCATTTGCGGTCATCCCGTGTTCGCATTTGCGAACCTTTCCTCGCATTTGCGAACGATGCAGAAATGAGAAGGGGTTTGCATTTGCGATGCGTCCTTTGTATTTGCGGTGTGACATCTGCAGCTGATGAAAAGAAACTTAGATGGGATTTTTGATTCATTTCCAAATTTTCAAATCCTAGAACCCTAGAGACGATTCTTCCAAGACCAATTCTTCCCCAAAACTTTGGTAAGTGATCCTAACCCACTTTCTTTCAATTTCCCATAACATTTCATGAATTCCAACCTAAAATCTAGGATTTCCATGGTAGAAAGTGGGGGTCTGGGTAGAATTAGGTATTTTTGGGAAATTGGGATTTAGACCTCCAATTGAGGTCGGATTTCAAAACTAATTGCATAATCGGGCTCAGGGGTGAATGGGTGAATAGGTTTTGGTCCGAACCTCGAGTTTTGACCAAGCGAGCCTAGGGTCGATTTTTGACTTTTTGCGAGAAAGTTCGAGAAATCAAAATTTATGCATTGTAATTGACTCCTTTAGCAATAATTGATGTTATTGAGTTAATTGTGGCAAGATACGAGTGGTTTGGAGGTGGATAGTAGAGGAAAAGCGATAATTGAGCATTGAGTGGCCTGTGGAGCGAGGTAAGTGTTGTGTCTAACTTTGACTTGAGGGATTAGGAACCCTCGACCTATTTGCTATATGAAATTCATGTGACCGGCGTATATGTGAGGTGACGAGTACTTATGTGCCGCCAAGTTATCTGTTTTTCCTATTTCCTTCCCGCTCTTTTCATATTGTCTTTTTTCCTGCCTTAACTGTTACATGTTTTACTTGTATTCCCATGCCTAATGTTTACATGTTAGACATTGTTTCCCTTTGTTAAAGGTATTAGTTATTTCGTAGCTTCATTGTCTCCTCTTATTTGCTTAAGCTGGTTTATCGGTGCTTTTATGACATATTCTGGATTGGTCTCGCTGAGTAGTATTACTTGTGTGAAGTTTCATAGTGTACAAGCTTTCCATTTGCTTTGGTTTGAAGTTTAAGTATCGTGAAGGGTTTTGTGTTGAATTGTGAAATTTTTGTACTTACTGAGTAATTGATATTGATATGGTGGGTGTCGCGCCCTTTTTTCTCGCAAAATCGGGTTTCAACACGTGACAACTCATTTAAGGAAGGGTGTTAAAAGAGAGAGTCACCACCTAATGGGTTTGAGGTGCGTTAGGGCACCTATTTGCAAATAACTCAGGTTAACCAGTCCGCGTCACCAAAGATCGGGTAAAGGCTCAAATTACCTCGAGGAGAAGGTGTTAGGCACTCCTCGAGGTCCATAACTATGTGTCCCGGCCGAACTCGAATTATATGAATTAGTCTAAACAAATAAAGTTGGGTAAATAAACAAAATGATTGATTTTAAAAGCAAAGGTGGGAGTCCTAAGTTTTTTAGCCTAAAGGATCAACTGATGCAATATAAATAATACTTCGTAACTCCATCGAGGTGGGGTGTTACTCGTATTATTCAGCGGGCACAAACTATCATCTCCTGCTACTCGATTACTGTCTTTAAGTTATTTACCTAAAGCGCACTAATTGATTCTAAATCGTACCCTATGTGTGCACTACCCGTCTCATGCCTATGGTCCATGAGGTATTTGGACCTCTATCTCGGGGTGGTTCTAGACTTAACTTAGGTTGCTCAAAAGGAGAAAAATAGGCGACATGCAAAACAATTTGGACTTTCATGTATAGACAAATAGGGGCTCAGGTTAGCCTCCGCACTTAGACAACAAATGCACGCAAACCAATTAATACTTGACAGTTGCAGATTTTAGACAAGTTAAATTTATTGAATCCTATAGGCATGATCTCTATGTGATTCTGAATTTTAATGGGCAGACGGTTTCATATGTAGAAACCATTTTTTTGATTTCTGAAAGACTACGCAGTTGCCTACTGATAAGTATAAGAGGTTTAACTTATAGGCATGATATCTAGGTGAATCATGCATAAACTAACAATGGTAATCACAGGAATATATTCAAAACTGCTTAGTCGACTCCTATAGGCATGCTTTCTAATAATAATAATGAGCACAGTGTCAAAAATTCAACATTAGCACTTGAAAGAAACGAGCAGGATAATGATTAAGACTGATTTTAGACCCTATAAGAAGGATTTCTATAGTCATAATTGAGACTGATTTTAGATCATATAGGCATGGTATCTAAATTTGTAGATTCAGATAGCATGTAAATTAACAGAATCCTATACAGCCTAATGCATGCGCAAATTGAGATATTGGTCATTTAATATCCTATACGCATGGTTTCTAACAGGTAAAGGCAGAACACATTTGAGCAAAGTTGAGAACCTATAGGCAGGATTTCTAACGCATAATAACTGAACACATTTGAACATAATAACACATCTAAGCAAAGTAGAGCGCCTATAGGTAGGATATCTAACGCATAATAACTGAACACATTTGAACATAATAACACATCTGAGCAAAGTAGAGCACCTATAGGCAGGATCTCTACCCATTTTAATGCAAGTATTGAGATAAACCCCCTTATCCCAATTTTACTAATACTCCGATTGTTATTACAACAATTATTACATACCCAAAATGAATGGAATAAAGTACAGAGTAGGAATAACTATAGTTATGCCTTCATTCTCAAGCCCACATAGTTCACAACAGTCCGGAAGTCATACCTTCATTTACATAAGGCAGCCAGAAACCAATTGATTCAGCCAGTAGGTAGAAAATAGAGTTGAGCAACTAGAACCATGATCCTAGTGTGTCAGAGTTCCCAAGGGCTTCAAGAACCCAGGGCAATGCTCACACTAGGGGAGGGTTGATAGAGGGAATTCAGAGAAATACTAAAGACCAACTCCTAGTGTGTCAGAGTTCACAAGGGTCTCGATTGGGCCCCGAGCAATGCTCACACCAGGGAGGTCAAATGATAGAACCTAAATAGCCTTGGCTTTCAGTCGGCTAATAATGAGAATTCAAAGATCTCAAGTAACAAGTGAAAGAGGGGGGACCAAGATTGAGAGACAGAAATTGAGGGATTTAAACAGACATGACCAAATTGAGAAAATAGAGCAAACAATCGAACAAGTCACAGAATTTAAAAAAAACAAGCTTAATAGAGATTTAGAAACAGGTTCAACACTTAGCACATAGACAGTCACATACTGAAAAAATTAAGGAAAGAAGTTTGCAGGATTGTCAAAGATTATTATGCACAGGTGCACAATACTAAACAACTTGAAACATGGTTGAATTATTCTAAGTACACACCCTAGTATTATTATCAAGAAACAAGACAGCATTGTGATGAGCGAAGTGATCATAGAAAGAACAGGGCATCATGTTAGCAGAGGGCAAGATCACAATCACAAATTAGGACACATAACATATGCAAGACTATAACTACAGAGATTCTGAGCAAAGTAGAAGGCAAACTCATGTCAAGTAGCAGATATAGGCATTCAAGCATTGCCACAATTGCCTAATTACTAAGGTAGATCCAGCTGTATCAAAGATTTATTCTAACATCACAAAGTAACAATTCAAACATGTTGAGACAACTGTTCTGAATCATAAGAAAATATTAAAAGGGGTATGGGATCGAGTGAGCATGCTGAGTGATACAATAGCAGAGGGGCAAATTATGACTAACAATGAAAGTCTTAATATAGGTTACTACAAATGTGAGGCATCCATTACAGGGATTCAGGACAAAGTAAGTAAACATGTTCATGAATATTCAGGAGTCAGTACACTAGATGGGCCAATCTTAGGAAGGTTCAGATTACCCAGGTTAGGTGTAGATAATCTCAGAACTAGCAGCATTAGGAGCATTTAAATGCTAAAGATACTTAAAAGCACATGTAAAGTTAACATAGTGATACTTAAACATAACCCAGAAACATATTAAGCCATAGATTGAGAAGTAAGAACACATGCCAATCAGAGACATATAAGGATGAAATTGCAAAAGTCAAGTAACTTACCAGTTAAATGAAAATGCAAGAACGAACAAAATTCCACAATATTTTGAACATCAACAAGAAGCAAGAACCCAGAACTTAATGTCATTAGCTTTCAGCCAGTCAAAACCAAAGTATAGAATGAAATAACAGAGTAAAGCTTTTTAGATCTAGTGAGGTTATAGTGATTTTTTAAAAAGTCTCTCCTAAAAGGGAATGGGAGGGGTTTATATAGTGTAGAAATCAAACACATAAACATGGGAAAAAATCGGAATCAATTAGAATAGATTTTAGGGCATAAAGGGGTTCAGTAAATCAACAGGGAAACACATAAATAAAACCAAAAATACCAAAAATCATTTAGAGTCAAACATAAGGAAAAAGAGTAGTCAAACACAGAAAAGGAAAAGTATCAGTCAAGAATCGGTAAGGAACAAAGGAAAATTCAAACCGTAGTTGACAGAAGTCGAAGATTGGCCGAAATCTCGGCTAATCGAACCCATTAGCCATGTCGTGAAGTATATGGACGAAATACATTTCCAGATTCAAGTGGTCAAAAAGGGAATGACCGGAATCTAAGATGTAGTACTTGCCCTGTTTAGGAAAGTACTAAGTGGTGCCATAGATTCATAAAAGATGGCGATATAACACACAAAAGGTAAGAAAGTCATGGAAAAATCCATGTTTGAGACGGATTTGGAGAGGTTTTTTGAGAGGCGGCTAGGGTTTATGTGAGGGGAGGGGTGTTTGAAGGCGGTGGCGGAAGGGAAATGGGGATTAGGGCTTAGGGTGAGGGGATATAAGGAAAGGTGGGGAAGGTGTTGTGAGTCGTTGATCACTTTTGATCAACGGCTGGGATTTGAGAAGAGTTGGGTCGGTTTTGGATTGGGTTGGGTTGCTTAGGATTGGGTTGGGGTTATTGAGCTAAGGTCTGGGTAGTTTAGGTCCGAAAAATAGGTAAGTTTTGGGCCAGATTTAAAATACCCAATACTTAATAAATAAATAATTTATAAGAGTAATTAATAAATAAAAAAAAAATAATTTATGCATTAAAATAATTACTTAATATTATTAAAATACAAAAATTCATTTTCTGCATAAATAATGTAATTATATATGCATATGAGCCATTATTACAAAATGTGCAATTTAGCCTTAAAAATACAAATGTAACTATAAGAAATGCACTGAAAATATTTAAAACCTCATATTGGTATAAATGATAAGTTTAGATGATTAAATCATCATAAAAATAATTTTGAGGGTAATTATTAGATATTTATATAATAGAATGCAGGAATAAATTGGTTTAAAGCCTTTTTAATTATGGGAAATTAAAAAATAATACTTGTGTATGCTTATAAATCAAATAATGATGCATATGCACTATTCTGAAAGTGTGTGTATGTGTGTGTGTGTATATATATATATATATATATATATATATATATATATTTTTTTTTTAAAATATGAGGAAAATTAGGTATCAACAGTGGGATCAGGCTGCGCGCCGCAACAGGTGAAATAAGGGTGGTATATTGAGGAGGAATAAGGTTGAATTGATATTGTACGGTGGGATCGGGTTGCACGCCACAACAGGTGTAATAAGAGTGGATTATGGTTAAATAAGGGTGAACTGTGATCGTGATTATTGTGATATGGTGGGATCGGGTTGCATGCTGCTACACTTTTATTTATATTCTGTTGTTTATGTTATTAAGAGGAAATAAGGGAGGAATATGATATGTACCCCGCGATCGGGTTGTGCGCCACAATAATCTATATGTTTATACTTTTCCTTGATTGTGTTAGTTGTACGGTAGTCTTAAATTGCACTTAAGGATCGGTAGTAGCTGAACACTGATGAAATACTTGTACTGTATTTACTTTTTGCAAGTTACTGCATTACTTTATTTTGTATTCATTTCGGCTTTTATTATATATTGTATGAAGATTATATCGTGAGTGTCCCGGCGTAGCCTCGTCATTCCTTCGTCGAGGTTAGGCTCAGCACTTACCAGTACATGGGGTCAGTTGTATTGATATTGCACTCTGCACTTCCTATGCATATTTTGGAGCAGGTTCAGACTGATCGAGAGGTTGGCTGTAGGATTCACTACTAGGAGACCTAAGGTAGTCTTGTTGGCATCCGCAAGCCCTAACGTCCCCTCTTTTACCCCATACTTTATTGTTTTCCTTATTTCACAAACAATTGTATTTTTCTTTCGGACAAATACTTGTAGTGAAATCTTAGTATGTTCGTGAACCGTGACTTCGGATTTTGGATAGTAATAATACACAATCAAAGTTGTTATTTATATATTTCCACGTTCATTTCGAATTATTATAGCTTGTTTATTGATCATCACTTAAATGTAAGAGAATTGGCTAATAAATCTCTAACGTTGGCTTGCCTAGCAAGTGTAATGTTAAGCGCCATCACGGTCCCGATGGTGTGAATTCCGGATCGTGACAAGAGGATAATCTCTTGGGTATTCAGACTCATAACGATTTTACACATAAATTATGCCGAGGTCATTCGACTCGATCCATATAGTCGTGTACATACAACTTTCGAGGTCGTACTACCCGATCCATGGATGTATATCATATATACATGGATTGTCGAGGTGTTCGGCCCAATCCCCATGAATAAAGAAACCTATCGACTTATGATTCGTGTATTTATTATAAAGGGGTCAGAGACGCAACGTAAACAAAATATTTACCATCAATCGATTATCCTGCCATATAACTCACGGGATTGAGATTCGATCAAACATGATCTCTATCAGCTTTTGTTTATAGTCTTCAAATAATTAAACTAACAGTTAGATTCAAGTAATACAATTTATTGCATGGTAAAGTCCTGGATCTACCCCGACATAAACATAAAATCTAGCTGCATACATAGCCCCCACAACAAGTAACACATATCAAATACATCACCTATAGGGGTAGTTCCCNCCCCCCCCCTCCCTCACAAGGTTAGACAGGAGACTTACCGCGCTTCGAATTTCGATAACCGGCTTCAACGTCTCTCTAACTCCTCAAATCGATGCGAAACGATCTGAAGCTAATCAAACAACGTGCAAACCAATCAAAATATACTCCAATACTCATAATTTAATAATATATAATCATTTCCAACTCTGCTTGAAAAGCCAGCATAGTCAACTACCGGGCCCACGTACCGGATTCCTTAAATTATCAGAAATGAATATTATCCATAACTTATATAGTCTATATCCAAAAAAATCATCCAATTTCGTCATGAATTGACCCGCAAATGAAGGATTTACTATTTCTCAACTTTGGGGCTCAAAATCCCAATTTCTACAATCTAAATACGGATAAAATAATAAATAACGGAAATAATCATAGAAAAATATTAAAATAAAGGTTAGATATTTATTCCCTTTCTAAGTCGAGAACAATTCCGCAAAAAGTACCTCAAACGGATCTCTAGACTCAAGATATGCTCAAAATACAAATATGCTCGATCTGCCCATTTAAAACACGACCTAGGTGATTTTTGTTCTACGCCTTCGTGGGACACCTTCGCTTCCGGGAAGAGAAATTTTTCGCCTTGACCGGGCAACCGGAAAATCTTTCTTCGCGTTCTTGGAACCTCTCTCTCATTCGCGAAGAACAAAGGTTCGAACCAGAAACCAACAATATTTCCCGACACAAAAATGAGCATAACTCTCTCACACGACTTCGGAATTCGACGATTTTTGTTGCTATGGTTTTTTAATTACGATACAGCTCTAATGTTTTAATATAATCACAAATCAAAGATTGTTTTCTCAATACAGTACCCTTTATACCCAAAGTAACGACACTGAAACATCAAATAAGAGCGCGACACAACTCAAACACATCTGAAACACACCCGAGGCCCCCAGGACCCCGTCCAATCATACAAACCAATCCCAAACTATAATAAAAACCTACTCGAGGCCTCAAACCACACCAAACAATATCGAAATCATGAATCACATATCAGTCCAAGTATAATGAACTAATGAACTTTTAAACTTCTAAAACTCAATATAGTACCCTTTTCTTTTTTCTTAGGCGTATTGGCTTCTGGGCCACTTAAACTTGCACCGGATTTTAAAGTCGATACATGAACTTTCAATTTTCCATTTTAACACCCCCAACTCGATAAAAATACTTATAATAAACCTCTCCTCAGAGCGTGTATCAGTTGCCTGACATGAATACCACGTCAAATACTAAGACCATTTATTGTTTGACATTTGTAATATATTTGGGTCTCATCCCTTTTAAAACAAATTTACCGCTTTTTAAATTTTTTTTCTCTTACCTTTCTTCTTCACCGTAGCTCCTCCAAAACCTTCCCTTGCCTGGCCACTGTTTCGAATGGTAAAAATTCAAATATGATCAATTCATATCCTAGTTTATTTTTTAACCAAACCTCAATCTAGAAATTAAGTCAAACAAGCCATCAGATCTTCTCAAAAAATATCAAATACCATTCCGACAAGGTTTCCATTGGAAAAAATGGCATCTCGATGACACTAGTCCAAATCAAAATTAACAGACCTCCTTGAGCACCTTTACTTCTCACCCCTGAAAGTTTCCAGTAATTTCGTAAATTCAACTGGCCAAAAGATCGTCGAAAACGGTGTTTCCTATGACACCATTCCCCCAAGTCTCTATGTTTCCTATGCTCTCCCCCCCTCCCAACCCCCACCCCGAATACCCAACATTTTCACGACTCTATTTTCTTCAAGAATTAATTATTCTTCTAAAAATTCACACAACCCCAAAGGACCTAATGTAATATTTTGCTTTACTTTTTTAAGCAAAACAACGTTAAAATTTGTGCTCCATAACAAAAAAAATACTCATTTTTGTGGCTAAAAAAGAAAGTACTATTTCTACAACATGAAATAAAGTAATTATTTTGTTGAAATGAAAGAAAATAATTTTTCTACATCATGAAAAGAAAATCCTCATTTTGTTGAAATGAAAGAAAATAAATTTTCTACATCATGAAAAAAAATTACTCATTTTGTTGAAATGAAAAAAAAAATTGTTGAAATAAAAGAAAATATTTTCTACTACGTCATTTTGTTGAAATGAAAGAAAACACTTTTTACTACATCATTTTGTTGAAATGAAAGAAAATACTCAGTTGTTGAAATGAAAGAAAAATACTCCATTTATAACATGAAAAGAAAGTATCATTAACAATATTTCTATTTAGGGTGAGGGGTGGGGTGGGGTGGGCAAGAGTGGGGTGGGGTCGGGGTGGGTGGGAACGTGGGTGTGAGGTTGAGTTGGTGGGGATGGGGAATGAGAGTAAGGTTGGAAAAAAGTTTTAAAAAATATTCTCTTCTATTAATAGGGAAAACATTTTCCTTATCAACTCTAGGTGTAGGCATGAAGCTAAATCAATTTTCCTGACTTGATTGAGTCATTTGTGGTGTTGAACAGTGTATTTCATCTTCTGTTTCAGAATCTAACAAAGTTCTTGTCCTTTTCAAAGGTTGTTTTCCCTTGTTTAGCTTCTTTCCCTTTGGTTTCTATTTAAAAATAAAGTTAGAAAACATAAATAGGTAGCAATTCAGCATATGTGCAAATTGTAGATTACCTGAGCACAAGTTCTTACATTATGGTTTGGTTGTCCACATTTACCACAAGTCATGACTCTACCTTTTATAGACTGTGACCACACTTCTTGCCTTTCAACTGCCTCATCTTTCTACCCATCCCTCTTAACATTTGGCCTGCCAACCAATCACCAACTCTGGGGGCTCCATTGCTTGTGATGGGTCAATTTTTCAAAAAAATTCTCTTCTAACAAGTTGGAGCTTGTGTCTATAAGTAAGTAGAAATACCTTCTTATGTAGCACCAATACATCTTTGTCAAAGGGTCACTCCTATTGTAAAGTATAGTTCTAATAGCATGAGGGCATGGGATTCCTATAACATTTTTTTTAAATGCAATTAGATCTATAATGCAAAGAGAAAAAAAAACATGTTTTTTTTGTTATTTTCATGATTAGAAATGCTACTAAGTATGCAAAAAATGCAAATAAATGCCAAACCAAATAATAATAAAAATAAAATAAATTCCGAAAATTTCATAAAGGCAATTAAAGCTCTTCTAGAGTATTTTTAGGAGTATTTTAGGCATGAGGCAGAAATTACGTGAAATTACGTGCTCACAAGCGGTCAACCCGAAAATTCTTCTTCGCGAATGCGAAGAACAAAGGTTCGAATCAGAAACCAATAATCTTTCCTGACACGGAAATGAGCATAACTCTCTCATACGGCCTCGGAATTCGACGATTCTTGTTGATATGATTTCGTAATTATGATATGGATATAATGGTTTAATCTAATCACAAATCAAAATTTGTTTGCTCAATATAGTACCCTTTATACCCAAAATAACGACACTGAAACACCAAATAAGAGCGCGACATAACTCAAACACATCTGAAACACACCCGAGGCCCCCGGGACCCCATTGAATCATACAAACCAGTCCCAAACTATAATACGAACCTACTCGAGGCCTCAAATCACACCAAACAACATCGAACCATGAATCACACATCAGTCCAATCCTAATGAACTCTTAAACTTCTAAAACTCATGTCGAACCATACCAAATCAACCCGGAATGACCTCAAATTCTGCATGCAAGTCCCAAATGATGCAACGAACCTATACCAACTTCCAAACTTACAATCCGGATCTGATATCAACAAAGTCAACTCTCGATCAAACGTTTTTTTCAACCTTCTAAACCTTCAATCTTCCAACTTTTGCCAAAAAGCATCAAATCAACCTACATACCTCCAAATCCATATCTGGTCACACGCCTAAGTCCAAAATCATTATCCGAACCTAACGAAACTGTCAAAACTTCGATGCGAGGTCGTTTACTCAAAAACCAAACCTTGGTCAACTCTTCCAACTTAAAGCTTCCAAATTGAGAATAATTATTCCAAACCAACTCTGATCTTCCCGAAAATCTAATCCGACTACACGTGCAAGTTATAATACATGAAGTGAAACTACTCAAGGCCTCAAACCGCCGAACGACATGCTAGAGCTCAAAACAACCCGTCAGGTCGTTACATTAAGACCTAAATGTCTCTCATGTCCCACCACATTCTTTGTTGTGTGATCTTCTCGTTGTTTAATTTCTGATGTTCCTTTTTTTTTTTCTTTTTTCTTTTCCACCCAAATTCAGAAACAAGAAATACTTTGCAGGTACAAAGAATTTTTATTTCAGCAAACAAAAAGGAAAGTTTTGATTTGTCAGACTTAATTTTTAAAATCATTAAAGGTTCATTATTCTTAGGCATGGAGAAAAAAACATCAGCGAGACACACTAGTATTTCGCCCATAATTAGCGGAATATTAATATTAATTAAAACCTTTGAACATAAATGAAGTTTCAACGACTTTTTTCTTTTCTTTATAAGCCTCTACAACAAGTTGCCTTCTCTGTACTATTAACATGCTCCCATCGACGTGCTAAATAACAATTGTTGACCCTACGAAATCGTTTTCTTCCTTTTATATTCAAATAAAAATAACCTGTTCATGTTGCTCTATTATTCCTTCTAAAAATAAAAATTAGTTTTAATAGAACAAAAAGGTGAAATGTGTATAATCGTTAGCATGTCAGAATCACCATGAGGCTCGCGAAAAAAATAATAATTAATTGCCAGACTATCGCATCAGCTTTAAGCATTGAATATATATTTCGTATAAGAAAAGGATTTGGAAGGAGAGGAAGTCACAGAATAACGTCGAGGAGTATGAAATTCCAAATCCAAATGTGGAGCGTGTTAAATATTTTACTGAATTTTTTTGACATGTTTTTGGAAATCCTTTTGAGTGAAAGTTGAAGAAAAAGGTATTTGAATTTGAAGTTGAAAATATTATAAAAACTAAAAAATATCTCTAATATAGCAGAGCCTTATCCGTGGATTACATAAAACTCGGTAAGTATAACAGAATAAGTAACGAGATAAATAAGCAACATTGAAACTTCAATTTTATAGAGAGATTAATGAGCATACATGTATGTCGTTTTCTATTCATAAATTTTAAATTTTTATTGTTTTTACNTTAAGCGTTTGGATGAACAATAGTCAGGTTAATTCTTCTTTTTTATTATTTGTTTTATAACATTTTCCAAAAAAATATGTTCCTTTTTTTTTTAAGGGTGGGGGGTGGGGTGGGAGGATGGGATTGGGGAAGACGGGAAGGAGGTTATACGGAAGAGCTTCAATGAAAGACAATTAGCTTACACTAACCGTGCTAAAATAATGTATAATATATAGCTCTTTAAAGACATTGCAAGCATATCAGTAAGCGGTGGAAAAGAAACTTATAAGAATACCCCTAGTAACAGCGAGCGAATCGGAAACAACCCAGCCTTAGAATCGAGCGGCTCCGTCATTGGAATTGTAGTCTGGAAAAGCGTCCTCAGCGGCGGACCAAGCCCAAGTCCCCTGGAAGGAGGCGCAAGAGAGGATGAGAACTCCCTTGTCCCCAGACCCTGTCGCACATGAGGCGCTGTCTACGAGTCTGATTGTTTGGGAATGCAGCTCAAATCGGGCGGTGGTGAATTCCGTCCAAGGCTAAATACGAGCGAGAGAGCGATAGCGAACAAGTACCGCGAGGCAAAGATGAAAAGGACTTTTCTGGTTTTTGTTGTTGTTACAGATCTATTGTCTCTGAGCCGAGGGTCTTTCAGATACAACCTCTCTATCCCTTCAGGGTAGGGGTAAGGTCTGCGTACACTCTACCTTCCCCAGACTCCGCTAATGGGATTCTACTTGGTTGTTGTTGTTGTTTGTTGTATAGCTCTTTCAAGAAAAAAGTTTTTAAAAAATAGTGACAGTCTGCAGTATAGACACTTACCTTTTAACTTGAAAATTGTATGGTCACCCCGACCAACTTCTTTCTAGAACACTTAACCCTACCAAACTTATTACTATTTTACATGAAGTTTTGGTTGTCATAGTTCATACTTGTAAGTTGTAATTCTAACTGTAGTCTCTCTAATGCTCAGATTCTAATCCTAATTTGTTGTAAAGCTACTCGTATAATTTTGAATCTGATTCAAAGATCAATGAGGTCTATTGGAAACAGCCTCTCTACCTCGCAATGTAAGGGTAAGGTCTGCGTACGCACTACCCTCTCCAGACCTCACTTGTGTGATTATACTGGATATGTTGTTGTTATTGATTCAAAGATCAATGGAACTCTAAATGACGTTCTTAGATAAGCAAAAGGGCGACCAAAATAAAGAAAGAACACACAAGGTAACTCAAGTCTAAATGAACATTTTCACACTTCCATATACTAGGTTCACACCCCACGCAAGATCCAAAGTAATCAATGTTGTATTCTGTTCATATCAATTGAAACAAATGAATAAAGGAATGAATTTGACCTAGGGCAGTAAACAGATACAAGCAAAAACAGGATGGTAAATATAACAGAAACTCTGCCCTTATCTTATAGCTTTGACTCATCGGCATAGGTAGTACTGGGGAACCAAGTCTGGCATTTAAGTAGAGAAGGGTAGAAAGGCAGACCATTATTCACAGAATTCAAAGATGGGAACAGCATAGTTATCGGTTATCAAAAAGAAAATATAACTAAAACTCATGCTTGTGAACTTCTTCGCCATACCTATGCAGATACAAGGCTAGTCAAAATCACCGGCATATATTGCCCCAACAGCATATGTAAAGAAACTAAAGCCACAGGCATAGCCAGCAACAAGAATTGAAGAGTGTAAGAGCTAACATATAACCAATAGCTCAGATGTCTACTGGGAGAGTGCAGAAGATTTCCTGCTGGAATCAAAATGAAAAATGTACATCCCAATTCTCCATTAGAGAGATGGGTAGCTTTTCCTTTATCAAAAGACAAGCATTTGCAGTCTGAAGGCAACACCGTAAATATTTGGATGCAACGTTTTGCTCCTGGTTTCAGACGTGAACCTAGTATTTCTCTTTCTTCTCCAGATCAATTTTTATCCAAGTAACCATACTGCTGAACAACGTTTAAAAAACTCAGAAATGTAAGAACTTCTCCTTTTATAATTACCTCTGTCGTCTCTAAATGCGGGTGTCTTCGCACATCCTACATTACGCATTTATGTCTCTAAAATAGCATTCTCTTTTCGTCATCTACCTTAGTAGTTTATTGAATAAACTAAGATAACATAATATTGCAGGCTACAGAAAACAGATGAGAGCTATGCTACCTTAGATAATGCATACTCCAAGCCTTGTGATGGTGTTATTATAGAGGATAGCGTAAAAAGGAGCCATACAACAATTATTTCAAGCAGAAGAGAAAAATGTGTATAGTGTAGGAGTTAAAAATCATATCAGTAGATTTCAAGAATCATTTTAGATTTCTGTTTCAAATGTAAATTTACAGTTTTAAGTTTCTAAAGTACAATTTACTGACAGATTTCCTATTCCTTATCACTAATATATATATATATATATGCATTTCCCGTTCCTAATCACTAATACAATATATTCATTCATAATATTTCCTTAACCAACAACATGAGTTGCCAAAAATGGATCCGGGTAATAGAGGTATTCCTCCATACATTCTATGAACGGCTTATAGGAGATAAAGGAAAAGATAAAATAGATAGGAAGATAAAGGAGAAGATAGAATATTACAGGAAGAGAGAGAAGTAAAGTCATTCACAGTCTCCTCATTCTACACAAAGTTCGTTGTAGCACCTAAAAAGGCAGATTTCTCCACTTGGTCCGCAGCCCGAGATACAATTAATCTGGAAAAAAAGAGGGGCAAGGAGCTGGTGTTATTTAATGTAAGTAGTAGTGGGAAATCACAGATCATAACTTACTTCAGCTACAAGTTATTTCCCCTCAGACTCTCGTTGTTGGATAGCTTGGTGATGCCGAGGACAGTAAAAGAAACTGCTACCTGTTCAAGCACATAAGAGTGTAGGCAAGACAACTAAGGCAGTATGGAAGATCATACTTATGGTCACATGGAATAAAGGAATAGGAGTTCCTTAAAGAAGTGAGAAGGATATAAGATCTATCCAAATGTCTACTTTTCACATATTGTTTCGGTGTAATGAAAGCATTCGGGTGTAAATTGGGGCAATTTGATAGAAAATGGTAACTGAACAAGGCATTATGGAAAATCATACCCTTATGCCTTTTTTGGACTACATATACTGAAAGGAATAGGAGATCATTTCATAGCAGTTAGAATGATATAGAATGTATCAAAACATAGTTACTTCATGTATCTTTATAGTGTAAAGGAGCATTCAGGTGTGTATATCCAATTAGGACAATTTATAGTCACAGTATTTGAACCCCCCACATAGTTGTACGTATTTTTTACATTAACTTGGTGTGATATCGAGGAATGATCTTGACTTTTCAAAATAAAAATTAAAAAAAAAAAAAAAAAAAAAGATATATATATATATATACCAGCTTAATGCTGCCAAATTGACGTGGCTACAGCAGTTAGCAAAACAATTCTGATCAAGAAGACAACTTCATCAATGAAATGAAAAAGAGAGACGGGCAGAAAGTTGCCATCTACTGCAGTATATTGTAGTAACACTTGAGAAGGACAGCTCACGATAATCAATTAAAAGCACAGAACATAGACGTACTGCATGATTCAAAGTGACATAACACTCTTTTACTATGACATTATGTTATATTTTTGGTATAATTAGAAAGAACTCACCATGCTATACAACAGATGCATTTGAGCATGACACAACTGGAGAGCAGAGTCAACTATGAAATTCCTCAAGAGACTGCAAATAACATTTCTCTGAAAGCACTCCAGACACAGCATATATTACTTTGCAAGCAACAATAGCACTCAGGAAAACCAAAGAACTCAGGACCAAACTTTTTACTACCCTCAGTTATTACGTCCTCCAGTGCCTCACGGGAGACCTCGTCTACAGTATGAACCTGAAACAAAACCACGCTCTCTTGATATGACAAGAAGAAGAGGGGCCTTGTACAGCAATAGACTGCCAACGACACCCACCTACTTCACACCAACTTCATTTCACACCCTGGTTACCAATAATCAAATACCAGGATGGGACCACATAAGTTTGCTTGGTTAAAAACCAAACCATAGTTGTTTTTTAGCTATCAAAAAGTGGATTCATTGACTCTGACAATGTAACTATTTGGTCATTATTTGCTTTGACTGAGTTTCACTTTAGCATCCTATTTTCTATTCTTCAATTGAACTTTTTTTTTCCAAAACCCATTCTTTCAAAATATGTTTAATATCAAATAAAGATATCTAGCCAATTTGATTAATCATAAAGGCTCCAAGAATGTTCTAGAGTTTTAGTGATATTATTTTCCAACAAAAGAAATCCAACACCAATTCTTCCAAAAACAATTCCAAAGCTTGTTAAACGCTAAATACAAATAGTCACATTTGTTTTCCAGAAAACAAAATCAGTACCAATTCTCCCAAAACAAAATCATTTTCTAACCAACACCACCATAATGTCTCCCCGCAAAATGGTGATCAGCTTGTTCATTAATAAAACATGTCTTACAATCTTTTTCACTGAAACAGGTAGCTGCTCATCAACTGAGACATGAACCAACAAATTATTCTCAGATTTCATTGCACTGGGAGATGAGTAATGATTGATTCAATCAAACAGAAACTTTATTGCAGAAATATAAACAGTATGAGGATTATGCAACACAGAAAGAAGAAGACTCAAGAAAAGGAGTCGCCGAGCACCTACATTATGAGTATTTGTACAGCAGAATACATCATTGATGGGCATAACAAGCTCCTTACAATGGAACTTTGTCCCATGCTTCTGACGAGACACAAATGAAGCTCACTAGCCAAATCAATTAACACAATCTGAAATCTCAGTGCCAGATGATTTCCATACTAACCACTAAGCCCAAAGAATGAAACAAATCCCATCGCACTGCTCAGCCTAACAGACAGAAATACCAAATAGATGATAATAAGGCCTACACCAAGCATCTTGTTAGGGCGCATGTCATTCCTGGGAAGAACAAAGAGGGCCCATAGCAGACCAAACATGAGGAAACATATGGTGAAGAACAAACTTTTGTCCTGTGGAAGTATGAAAGAAGAAGGTTTCTCTGACCAGGCACCAAGGAATAATGAGATTCCTAGCCCAATAAGTGTGTTGAACATGGGACCTGCATAGCACCCAGATAAAGCAATCTGCACACCATCTCCACCATTCATCGCCAAAGCAACATTTGAGACCAGATCACCCATTGAATTGCCCCAAGCCAAAACAGTTAGACCAAGAATTGAAGGATTAACCCCCAGTACCACACCTAATCCAACCAGCAGTGCCACCAGTTCATTAGCAATCATATAAAACCAAACGATACTCATAATAAAACCCCCTAAAACCCATGGAAGCAAAAACCTCTGAGGTGGACGGTCAGCTCTTGTATACTTGTATGCAAGAATACCCAACGTACAACCAGTAGAAAAGCCAAAAAATATTGCAACATTTCTACCTAGGGTTCCGGCATTGTCTTGAGTATTC
This sequence comes from Nicotiana paniculata, assembly GCA_005239505.1. Classification (NCBI taxonomy): domain Eukaryota; kingdom Viridiplantae; phylum Streptophyta; class Magnoliopsida; order Solanales; family Solanaceae; genus Nicotiana; species Nicotiana paniculata. Next base: position 40,696 of record ML363968.1, on the reverse strand, counting down.
CATAAAGCTGCGAGAAGAACAGGAGCTAAAGCAGCACTGCCTACAGCATATGGCTTTGACCAAGTTTCCTCCTCGACTAGGGGAATTGTCAACCGTCTTGGCACAGTCAATGGCAACTCCAGAAGTGAATAGAGCTGAGAACAGGAAAATGACGGGCTTTTGATTTCTCCATCCTCCTCAATCCATCCCCATAAAGGTCTTTCCCCATCATGCACCTTCAACGACTGATTAGAATATATTGCCACATTTGATGCCCACATCCACTGCGGCAAGGAACTATGTGACTGTATGCTCCTCTCTTCTGTCTCAACATCAAGCAAAGAGCTATAAATGGAGTCATCCTCCTGAGTCCCTTCAGAAAATATACTTCCTCTAACAGGAAGCAAAGGGGTAACAACATCTAATCTCAACTTTCGGGCGTGCTTCCTCAACATCTCATTGGCAGCAACAACAAAGGCATAAACAACATATATCAATACAAAAGCAATGGTTGCTCCAACACTAACCTCACCAACAATCAAGATCAATAATAGTGACATCAGAGTCACAATGAAAAAAACAATATCCCTAATAAAGCATTTCCGGTCAACCTGAACATCCTGATCAGCTACACAAAGAGAAACAGCACCCACAACAATACAAGTAACAAACACAGCCCCGCCTAGAACACTGTTAAGCCCAACATCACCAGCACCACTTCCTACAAATGCAGCAATACTCGCAAATACATCTGGAGCGCCATTACCAAGCGGGAGTAAAACAACTCCAGCAACCGTAGGCGATAGCTTTAACAAGCTAGCCAGTTTCTCCAAGGAACCACAAAAGTAATCAGCTGCAGTGTTGCCCAAAAGATAGAACAATGCAGCAAGCCAAACACCAAACACTACATACGCCCACGCACTTCCATTACAATCACAGTAATAAAACTTTAGGTAATCAAAGAACCCTCCGGATGAGCAGTCCGGGTGAACTTTCAAGAAATCACAACTACTCTTGTACCCCGCGTGATCAAACAATCCTGCACATAACTGAGGCTTTTTTACAGCTAAATCATTAGCATCTGCAGATCCATTTACTTCTAATACCCCTCGACGAATCACACGTGTATGGGAAGAATAACCATCAAAACTACTCCTTGTGTGCCACTGACTAGGACCTAAAGATGACTTTTTTAAAATTGGATTGCTCACGATATCTTCACGGTTATAGAACATAAACATCAGAACTAGGGCACAGACAATATTGAACAACCCACGAAGCCGTGGACTTTTTCTAATGAAAAAACCATTAGTTTTCTCCATTTGGCAACAAATATTTCAAATTACCCAAGAACCATAATCCTCGGTTTTTCAATTAAAAACCTACTGTAACTCGGGTAAAGCAACGAAATTTCTTCGAATTGGCCTCGAATTTCGTGTAAGAGAAAAAATAGCTCAAAAGCAAAAAAGGATACTTACCAGATTGATGGGATTTTAGGGGGAAAACGAGGGTTTGAAATTCAAAGCGAGCTTTGAGGGGTAAATGAAGGAAGTTGAGGTTTGAGGAGTTAAGGTCTAATGGAGACTGATTGTGATGAACGTGTTTGCTCCTTTCTGAGAAGCTTCCTGCAATGGATTTTCTTTACAGTTCTTCAATGTTCCTTTGGAAGGTAATGGTAATGGGTCCTAGTAAAGTCGTATTTCCTTTTTTATTGGTTGAAGAGGGGCGCCCGGGGGGGAGGGGGGGGGAGGGGGGGGATAAATTCCTTTTTTTTGGGTAAAATAAATAAGAGTATCATATTGTTATGAAAATATTATGTTGTGGATGCCTATTTATTATTTCATTATAGATAATTTTTCTGTAGAATATTATCCGTTTAGTACTCTATTGATTTATTTACAAGCCTTTGATGTTGGCACATTGCAAGCAACTCAATGAAATGATTTGCAGGCAGGTTGTGAGTAGCTCATGCAGACACCTTACAAGCAGCTCAAGAAAAGCCTCGCAGTTACTTCCTGAAAAGTCTCGCAGTTACTTCTTTTTTTCTATAAATATAGGAGCTTGTAGTTCATTATGTACATCAATTTAAAATTGAATAATATATCAATCTCTCTCTATACTTGTCTTCGGTTTATTTACTTTAACGTCTTTATTTTATAACACGTTATCAGCACGAAACTCTGCCTTGAGTTCTTACTTTGAAAGATGTATTACTGGTTATCCTCATCCAAAAACATTAGTTCTCACTGTAAGTAAGACCAAATTGTTGTATTTATGGATTTCTTCCCTTTTTTATCGTGGGTTGAACGATTGATATTTCTTAAGCGTCACTATTTCATTTCCATATTTTCAAAAGAAGCATGGAAATGATTCCATGTTTGTATTAAAGGTTTTCCTATATCACTGTCTTTATGAACGACAAATTATTTTCCCTTACTGTTTTGCCATCTTGAAGTAGGTTTGTAGCAAAGGACTTGTGACATTCATTTTTGCACTTTCATATATTGCTTAACACTAACTATTCGATGAGTTGAGTTAGCAAAAGTTTATGACTATAAATTAGATCTAATCGCCATCATTAAGAATTCTACTCAAAAGGTTAGTGTTTCCTCCATATCAGATATTCATGTTTTTTGCCACTAACGGTATATTTTTTGTTAATTGGTCTTAAGGAGCCTAATTAGTTTATTTGGCAGTTCATGCCATAAATTTATTTTGAAGAACAATATTACGAGAAGAAACCATGATTTATTATTTTCAACTTTATCGATGGCTACGCATGGGAGTTTGCACTTGTGGCAATAACTTCTAATTTTTGTTATGGCTTAATATTATGGTTCACTTGTACTCTAGCAAAGTACGACCACAATATTTCGCATATCTCATTGTAACAAAAAATTTGTTAACCACCGGAAGTAGTATATGCCCATGACCACCAGAAGTGATAATTTAGGCTTGTTATGGTTACAATTAAAGAAAAGTTAGAGAAAATTCTCCATATTACATACATGTGTGATTTGTTCCTGAAGTAGAAAATATCTTAAAAGGAGGTGCAAAGCATCACAATGTGATTTGGTTAATGCAAATTCAGATAATTATATTCTATTCCCCGAAAGATGAGAGTTTTTGATAAATATTGATTCATTCCTATAATTGAATGTGACAGTGTTAATAAAGCATGTAAATATGAATGCGCTCTTGATATGAATATATTATAACTCACATCCAGAAGAGGTAATATGATATACTCAATATTTTATATTTTAAATTTGCTCTTAAAGTAATAAGCAATTAAAATTTCCTCCTGAGGCAGGAAAACATTATGTAGTGGTAAATATTAAATTTATTAATTTTCATCATTTAATAAATTCAGAATTGTTTTTATATTGTTAATTTGATTATGATTTTCTCTCATGGCACCAGAAGTGTTTGAGCAATATTTGGTAGTACAAATTTATCAAAAGCTCCTGAAGAGCTAACTGTTTGTCTAGAAGACACATGACACAAGTAGTATATGAATAATATTTGATTGTGGAAAATAAATTGAAGGCTCTGGCAGAGCTTATATGCAAATATGTCATTCTTATTATATGATTGTGGTCAAGACATATATTGCAATAAACCAGAAGTCCACAATCCTAGTGGTTAAAAAAAATATGTATGTGAGAAGTTATCCGCCTTATTCTTCAATTTCTACTTACATCATGTATCACGGTAAATAAGAAGTTTACTAATGCAAAAGCAGTCACAGTAAACCGAAAGTTTTACTGAGACAAAAGTAGCTATAGTAAATCAGAAATTTGCTAACACAAAAGTAGTCACTATAAATCAGAAGCTTACTAATGCAAAAGTTTATGTTATAGTAAACCAGAAGTTTACTAAGAGATCGTGCATGCCATGATAAACTTTAAGTTTTCATTTGTCATTTCTAAATGAGCTATTTGAGAATTCATATACTGAAGAACTAGAAGATTCTTCAAGATTTCTCTTGTGTTGCTTGTTCTCATAATAAATTGATTATACCAGCTAAAGTTGGGACTAAGACCCCTGAATCCTGGAATATATAAAAGGTGAATATGGGCCCATTCACCTATCATGTGAACCACTTATATATGCATATATAAGATGGTTACATGTATGTTTATTGTCAACCTGCAGTTTGACATTTGAAATTGCTTTTCTCAATTAAGAGCATAATTTCCAGAATATATAATCAAGACAGTTCATCTTGATAAATACTAGTTTATGTCTTAGTTTAGCATTGGATACCTCCTATTAATGGCTAAATTACTGCTTATGAGAACAAAGCCTCATGTGTTGGTCTAAGATTTTCTAAATTGCATACAACATTACTTTTCTGTATCAGACCAACAAGATATGATAAGTCATTCCCTCACAATTAGTTTAGGATCAGATTTTACTATCTAATAACTTTTGATGTGCGGTATATGATTAATTTCTTACCACAATGTACAAAGGTAGGTTTCCCAAAGAAGATTGGTGTCACGTCCCAAATACCCGGTCGTGATGGCGCGTATCGTGAAATCAGGCAAGCTACATATTTCATTTGTTACTAGATAATTTCAGAAAAAATCCATTATATTTGCAGCAAAAGTCTCATGTTTATAAAGCATTTAAGAGTTTAATCACCATTGAAAACATAAGTAAGAGGAAACCCGAACCCAGATCTAGTATCACCGAGTCATGAGCTACTACATCGAATATCAAAATACAATGCCGACATAAAGTTGTCTGAAATAACTAAATAAGACAGGTAGATAGAGAAGGAGATAATCGAGGCTGCGATCGCCAGCTGAAATTCCACGATAACAAGAAATCGAAATTAATCGTTCGATGTCTGCTCGTTCTCCCAGCCTCCAAGGAGCTCTGACTGCAGCTCAACAACCACTACCGGGTCCCGCTGTACCTGGATCTGCACATGAGGTGCAGGGGATAACGTGAGTACACCAACTCAGAAGTAAAGAACCCAAACTACGGGCTGAGAGGTAGTGACGGACTAAACCTCAATAATTGTAACTAAAATAGTACACAGAATTTAGGCACGCTCACAATTTCAATAGATAATGAAAACAGAATATGACTGATATGATCTCAGTACCCTACATGCCAATGTATCAACAGTGTAGAAATGCACATAGTGCTCACAGCTCTCACACAGAAGTCCACTCAGTACTCTATATGGATCTCAGGCCCAGGGAAAATCCATCTCGGAATATGCATAAACTCGGTGACCGTAGTCACTCAGTACTGAGGAAAAAGGCCAATCCAGCCCCCACAGAGAAGATCCATCTCCGGAATACAACACCCAGACAAGATCCATCCCTCACATATCATCAACTTCGGACAAGATACATGTCCAGGGAAGATCCATCCCTCAATATCAATGCGCTCACTGGGGGTGTAAAGACTCCGGAGGGGCTCTTAATGGCCCAAGCGCTATATCAAGCCAACGAAGGCATGATCAGAGTATCGTTGCGGTCTGCACTCTGATCCCATAACTGTCTCAATAACAGGCTCTCGGCCTCACTCAGTCATTACTCTCCAGTCTCGCTCACATGGGCTCACAAAAGCATGAACTAGCCCGAAATAATAATAAAAATACATGAAATCAACAATTATCGAGAATGAGGCATGAAATGATATACTATGACAGGACTGAGTATACAAAATCAAATAAACACATAAGGAGACAGCAATATACGATCACTCGGGTCTCAGCATGTTCGGCGTGAAGCCCTAACGTTTGACTTAGCATGATTTCTAGCATGTTTACATTAACTACATCAATAAAAGTGCGGATATAGATCCGGAATAGCTACTAGACAATGCCAAGGGATGAGCCAGGCCACAAATTAGTCGGTGCACGCACGCACGCCCGTCACTTGGCATGTGCGCCACCTTAATTATAATCATATAGCATATAGTTCGGGGTTTCGAACCCTCAGAACCAAGTTTGGAAACGTTACTTACCTCAAAACCGGCTAAAATCCTAGCTCTCAATGCCTCTCGCCTCAAAACTCAGCCTCAGATTGCTCCAAATCTACCAAAAATCATATTTACATCATTAATATATGCTAAGGAACGAAGCACACTCGCAAATTATCAAATTCAACCAAAAATCCCGAAATTGGCTAAACTAGACCCCACGGACCCACATCTCGGAATTTGATAAAAATTGCAAAATTGGAATCCTTACACTCTCACGAGTTCATACATACCAAATACACCAAAATCCAACAACAAATGGCCCCTCACATCCTTAATTCAAAGTCTAGAGCTTCAAGCCCTAATCCCTCAAATTACATGATTAAACCCCACTAATTTCATGATTAATCAGTCAAATACCAACATAGATTCGAGTATTAGGTTCAGAAACGTTACCTCAATGTGTTTCCCTTGAATCCCTCTTCAAAATCCCTCAAAAAGCTCCAAACTCGTCTTCAAAAATGGTGAAGTATGAGAAAATTCGCGAAGTGCAACTTATATAGGTTCTGCCAGGGATTCTGCACCTGCGGGCACTTAACTCGTACTTGCGGTTCCAGGTGCGCATCTGCAGAACTCACTTACGCCCACTTCGCATCTGCGGTTTCCCCTTCGCACATGTGGGCTCGCAGGTGCGAGCCTCTCTTCCACACCTGCTCTCAATTGCCCAGGACTCATATTCTGCATCTGCGATCCATAACCGCGCATGCGATCATCGCACCTGCTGCTCTCCATCCGCAGGTGAGGCCACACCAGAAGAATTACACCAGCCCATTTTCAGCAGTTCAATCTTCCCAATCTAATCCGTTAACCATCCGAAACACGCCCGAGGCCCTCAGGGCCTCAACCAAATATACCAACACGTTATATATCAACACACAAACTAAGTCGAACCCTTGGAACACTCAAACCAACATCAAATCACCTAATTTACTCGAAATCCAAGCCTAAGGATTTCTAAACTTCCAAAATTCGCCAACGATGCCGAATATGACCAAACCTTATCCGAATGACCTAAAATTTTGCACACACATCCCAAATGATACTACGAACCTGTTCTAACTTTTGAAATTCCATTCCAGCCCCGATAGCTAATTTTTCACTACCGACAGGAAATCGCCAAAACTCCTATTTCGCCAATTCAAGCCTAATTCTATCACGGACCTCCAAATAACATTATGAATACACTCCTAAGTCCTAAATCACCTAATGAAATCATCTAAAACATAAAAACCCCATTCCGAGATCATATACCTATAATTCAACTTCCGGTTGACTTTTTCAATTAATGAACCAAGCTAAGAGACTAAGTGTCTCCTTTTCTCTCCACAATCACTCTGAACCCGAGCCAACCAACCCAACACCACTCAAAATAAATGAACGACACAAGCAACGAAGCAGAAATAGGGGAACATGCTAAACTCGCAGAATGACCGACCGAGTCATTACATTCTCCCCCTCTTAAACAAACATTCATCCTCGAACGTGCGAAGAGTTGTTCCAAAAGCCATCAAACCGCCAAATAACGTTACCATGCACATACCTGGAGGTGATCCCACTTCACCCTACCTCGCACGGATCTAATAACACAACACATTCGAATGCCTCTATATCTAACCTAATCCTTACGCTTTAGAATCCAAATTCCACGTCAGAACTTATCTACAAGATCAGAATCACGCCTCCACACAATGTATATGTCTAAACATGCTCTGTCCAACCAGAGTCATAACTCAAGACGAATTCACATGATATAACACCTATCTCGAACACTCCTAAGGATAAGCTTAAATCACAACAGACGCCCAAGCCACCCAAATGTCGATAATAAGCCCGTCATAAAACAGAGACCCGTTATAACACCTTAATATACTGCCCAAGATGAGCAAAACAAGCAAAAACCCATAACCATTCGTCGTATCAACAAGTGATGGAACTCCCTCCCTTCGACAAGAATACAACAAAACTTCCAAACCGATCAGTGTCAATATCTTCCCAAATATGCCGCAACCAGATCCGATAACACCCATTCTAGGTTCGATGACCTCCTCTCATCCGTCACAACCATTCTGGTCACGGGACACATCAATACCACTCAACGCCATAACTCATGTAGTCCTTGCACCAGTAGACAACACCCCAAATGTACCCAAACATGAAAAATGACACCCAAACAAGAAAATTGTCCCACATTATCAACGGTAATACCACAACGAAATGCTAAGAATTCCTCACACACCGCAGAACCAAAACACATGAATCCTACACACAAGGATCCTATTTAACATACTCCGCTGCAATGCGTGAACCCTATCCGAATGCTGGTCCACATTATACCCCTCGCTTAGTCTTGCTAAAAATGTCAAAAGCCACGCGAAACCGATATCAAGTACTCCGAGTGCATTACCATAACCACGAGAAATCGGACACTACCATGCCACACGAATCTGAAAGAACACAACCCATACGTCCAAACCCTAGGATACTCATCTACTTTACCTTAATCAAACTTCGCTATGAGACCACAACAAAATCACACCATGAGAGCCTAAAACCAACGAATCACCGCTCCCCGAGGCAGGGACGGGTAACTCCGAGATTATCTCGGAGCATAGATAAACCCAATAGCCACTAACTGACACACTCGCAATAGATCTACGGAGCCAAACAATTTGACTCAGTGAAAAACACCTATCCCCACAGGGCCTATTAAGGAACCCCAAATCAATCCGGTCGTATACCATAGACCAATGACTCTCCGAAGTTCCAATATGACCGAATCACATCACACACTAACTCCTGGCTAATCTTGGATACAACTCTACAACCTTCAACTACGAAATCATCTACTCATTCGAGTTTCCAGACTCAAAACCCTCAAAGCACACTAATCACCATACCCGATCTCAATTTTGTCGCCTGAATGACTAATACCTCTCCCATACCCGATCACACCACGAGGAATTACCCCTACGATCTATATGTGCTACAAGGCCGTACTTGAATACTCACAGCCGAACAACAAGAAGAGTTCCACCCCACCAACGGGATATCCATAAAGCAAGACACAAAACATCTTCTAAAACTTACACCTACATCAAGTCATACCTAAAAGTATCATCATCTATCTGATCAAACCACATCGAAACCGACCATACTGAGAAATGACACATCCAACCGGGTCTCCCGACCTCCAATAGGCACCACACACGATCGATACACGCAGTCATGACAACCACATCACACACAAGGGCGAGCACATGAATAAATGTACTAAAGACTCACCGGGCATATCCAGAGAAGGGAAAAATATGATGAACATGTCAATATGAAAAACCGGAATCAAATAAAAATTGAAGCATCTCGTGACATACTGAAGCAATACCTGGGATCACGGCATCAAAAGCCATTGCATCCGGTCCGGCTGAAAGTGCATAAAATCAGGTCTGGTCATCACTGGATCAACCTCCCCCTCTAGGGCGTCCCCTAAATACCTAACCCCCACCTCTTGCTGCCTGGGCGGGCGGTGCAGCAACTAGGACTGAAGTCGCGGGCTGACTCCTTTGCTGATAAGTACCTCCCATAAGACGGGGACAAAACCTCTTAATATGGCCCATATCTCCATACTCAAAGCAACCTCTCTCAGCAAATGATGGTGGGGACTGAAGGGAACCCCTAGAACCAGAATAACCACTAGAAGAACCATGCACCGAGGAACCCTAAACTGATGGTGGTCGAGATGAACTTTGGGTTGGAAGAGAACTGAATGAGAAACGGCTTGGATGAGAGCTGCAGGGACCATGCCCCGATGATGCACCACTGTAGGCTGGGCGGACTGGCTGAGGAGGCCTAAATGAACGGCCTCTGTTGTGCTGAGACTGAACTCCTGAATGAACACCACCAAAACTACCAGACCCTCCAGGTCTGTTGGCCTCCCTCTCAGCTCGCTCCTGGCGGCGAACCCACTCAATCTCTCTAGCAATGTCAACCACCTCCTCAAAAGAAGCGCCAGATACCCTCTCCTTGGTCAGAAAATCCGAAGTTGATAAGTGAGGCCATCAACAAACCTCCTGATTCTCTCTCTATCCGTGGGAACTAGCCAAATAGCATGACGAGCCAACTTGGAGAACCTTATCTCATACTGCGTCACGGTCATGTCCCCTTGACGCAACTTCTCGAACTCCCTGCGCAGCTCCTCCCTGCAGGACTACAGTATATACTTCTCCAGGAACAGAATGGAGAACCAACGCCAGGTAAGGGGCGTGACATCAACAGGTCTACGCCTCTCATAGGCCTCCCACCAAACTAGTGCAGCTCCTGAGAACTGGAAGGTAGTAAATGGGACTTCACTGCCCTCCAATATCCCTGATGTGCGAGGAATCCTCTGATACTTGTCTAAAAAGACCAGGGCATCCTCGCATGCACTGCTCATCGTCTGCCAAAGATGGGACCACAAAATCCTGGGCTGGGGCAACCGGCTGGGCTGGAGCTGCCCCTGGTGTCTGAAGCCCCTGGGTAACCTGCTCAGGTGTCCGGGCAGCTGGAGTCTGAGTGCCTCCCCCGGCCTGAGAAGTAGCGGCAGTAGTAGACATAGCGACTGCCTGTGCAAGACTGGTTCACACCGTCAAAATCTAAGTTAGGGTCTCCTGAAGACCCGGAATCACAATAGGCACTGCCGGTGCCTGAGCCAGTCCCGCTGGAACATCTGTGGCGGGGACCTGATCCTGAACAATAGGAGGGTCCACAGGTACTGCCCCGGCTGCTGTGCGGGCTGCACCCCTCCCTCTGCCACGGCCTCGACCTCTAGCTGGTGTATGGTCACCCTGATCAGTAGTGCGAGTCCTCACCATCTGTGAGAGAATGAGAACAACAGAAATTTAGTTCCAGGAGTCAACAGATTCGCACGGCAGAATTCAAGAATGTGAGATTTTTCCTAAGGGTTTTGTAGCCTCTCGAAGATAAGTATAGACGTCTCTGTACCGATCCGCAACACTCTACTAAACCTGCTCATGACTGACAAGACCTATTTAACCTAGGGCTCTGATACCAATTTGTCGCGACCCCAAATACCCAGTCGTGATGGTGCCTATCGTGAAATCAGGCAAGCTACACATTTCATTTGTTATCAGATAATTTCAGAAAAAATCCATTATATTTGCAGCAAAAGTCTCATGTTTATAAAGCATTTAAGAGTTTAATCATCATTGAAAACATAAGTAAGAGGAAACCCGAACCAAGATCTAGTGTCACCGAGTCATGAGCTACTACATCGAATATCAAAATACAATGCCGACATAAAGTTGTCTGAAATAACTAAATAAGACAGGTAGATAGAGAAGAAGATAATCGAGGCTGCGATCGCCAGCTGCTACCTCAATGCCTCCAAGGAACTCTGACTACAGCTCAACAACCACTACCGGGTCCCGTTGTACCTAGATCTGCACATGAGGTGCAGGGGGTAACGTGAGTACACCAACTCAGAAGTAACAAACCCAAACTACGGGCTGAGAGGTAGTGACGGACTAAACCTAAATAGTTGTAACAAAAATAGTACACATAATTTAGGCATGCTCACAATTTCAATAGATAATGAAAACAGAATATGACTGATATGATGAGTAACCCAAGTATATCTCAGTACCCTACATGCCAATGTATCAATAGTGTAGAAATGCACATAGTTCTCACAACTCTCACACAGAAATCCACTCAGTACTGTTTATGGCTCTCAGGCCCAGGGAAAATCCATCCCGGAATATGCATAAACACCGATGACCGTAGTCACTCAGTACTGCGGAAAAAGGTCAATCCAGCCCCCACGAAGAAGATCCGTCTCCGGAATACAACACTCGGACAAGATCCATGTCCAGGGACGATCCATCCGTCACATATCATCAACTTCGGACAAGATCCATGTCCAGGGAAGATCCATCCCTCAATATCAGTGCGCTCATTGGGGGTGTAAAGACTCCGGAGGGGATCCTACTAGCCTGAGAGCTATATCAAGCCAACAAAGTCATGATCAGAGTATCGATGCGTTGTGCAGTCCGATCCCATAACTGTCTCAATAACAGGGTGGTCTCAGCCTTACTCAGTCATTACTCTCTAGTCTCGCTCACATGGGCTCACAAATGCATGAACTAGCCCGAAACAATGATAAATATACATGAAATCAATAATTACCGAGACCGAGGCATGAAATGATTTACTATGACCGGATTGAGTATACAAAATCAAATAAACACATAAGGAGACAACAATATACGACCACTCGGGTCTCAGCATGTTCGGCGTGAACCCCTAACATTTGACTTAGCATGATTTCTAGCATGTTCACATTAACCACATCAAAAAGTGCGTATATAGATCCGGAATAGCTACTAGACAATGCCATGAGATGATCTAGGCCACAAATTAGTCGGTGCACGCTCGCACGCCCGTCACTTGGCATGTGCGTCACCTTAATTATAATTATATAGCATATAGTTCGGGGTTTCGAACCCTCAGAACCAAGTTTGGAAACGTTACTTATCTCAAAACCGGCTAAAATCCTAGCCCTCAATGTCTTTGCCTCAAAACTCGGCCTCCGGTTGCTCCAAATCTACCAAAAATCAGATTTACATCATTAATATATGCTAAGGAACGAAGCCCACTCGCAAATTATCAAATTCAACAAAAAATCCCGAAATTGGCCAAACCCGCCCCCTGGGCCCACACCTCAGAATTTGATAAAAATTACAAAACTGGAATCCCTACACTCTCACGAGTTCATACATACCAAATACACCAAAATCCAACAACAAATGGCCCCCATATCCTTAATTCAAAGTCTAGAACTTCAAGTTCTAATCCCTCAAATTACACCATTAAACCCCACTAATTTCATGATTAATCAGTCAAATACTAACATAGAATCGAGTATTAGGTTCAAAAACACTACCTCAATGTGTTTCCTTTGAATCCCTCTTCAAAATACCTCAAAAAGCTCCAAACCTGTCTTAAAAAAGGGTGAAGTATTAGAAAATTCGCGAAGTGCAACTTATATAGGTTCTGTCAGGGATTCCTCACCTGCGGGCACTTAACTCGCACATGTGGTCCCAGGTGCGCATCTGCGGAACTCACTTACGCCCACTTCGCATCTGCGGTTGCCCCTTCGTACCTGCGGGCTCGCAGGTGCGAGCCTCTCTTCCGCACCTGCGCTCAATTGCCCATGATTCATCTTACGCATATGTGATCCATAACCGCACATGCGTTCGTCGCACCTGCGGCTCCCCATCCGCAGGTGCGGCCACACCAGAAGAATTACACTAGCCCATTTTCAGCAGTTCAATCTTCCCAAATCCAATCTGTTCACCATTCGAAACACGCCCGTGGCCCTTGGGGACTCAACCAAATATACCAACACGTTATATATCAACACACAAACTAAGTCGAACCCTTGGAACACTCAAATCAACATCAAATCACCCAATTTACTCGAAATTCAAGCCTAAGGATTTCTAAACTTTCAAAATTCGCCAACGATGCCGAATCTAACCAAACCTCATCTGAATGACATAAAATTTTGCACACATATCCCAAATGACACTACGAACCTGTTCCAACATTTGAAATTCCATTCCGGCCCCGATAGCTAATTTTTCACTACCGACAGGAAATCGCCAAAACTCCTATTTCGCCAATTCAAGCCTAATTCTTTCACGGACCTCCAAATAACATTATGAATACACTCCTAAGTCCCAAATCACCTAATGAAACCATTCGAAACATAAAAACCCATTCCGAGATTATATACCTATAAGTCAACTTCTGGTTGACTTTTCTAACTATTGAACCAAGCTAAGAGACTAAGTGTCTCCTTTTCTCTCCACAATCACTCTGTACCCAATCCAACTAACCCAACACCACACAAAAGAGATGAAACACACAAGCAATGAATCAGAAATGGGGGAAACGGGCAAAACTCTCAGAACGACCAGCCGGGTCGTTACAATTGGGGATATATATTAGTTTTTTAACATTTGGGGGATGGAATAAGCAGCTCGAAAATATGATATATGAATCAAATTATCACTAATATGATCCTCATTTAGAAGATAATTCAAGTCAAATGCCAGTAGCATTTGCTGATCCAAAATTAAATATTATATTTCAGCTGCAAATGCTCCTATTAAAATAAAAGTCCTGAAGGATTGAGTTTACTGCACACATGAAGTGTAGTAGACCGATACGAAATAATCGTCGATGATATATTTGATACAATATAGTGCGTAATATTGTAAAAGATTATGAGGATCAGGCCTGCAATCTAAACACCTGAAGATGTCATGTCATTTAAATGCAAGTCATTACCTACATGACTCATTTGATTAAATCTGTATGAAGATCCCTAAAGGATTTAAAATTCCTTAAGCATATAGTTCAAAGTCTCGAGAAGTGTACTCGATCAAATTACAAGGTCTTTGTACGATTTAAAGCAATCTAGGCGCATGTGGTATATTCGTCTCAATGAATATTTGCTGAAAGAAGGTTACATAAATGATGTTATTTGTCTATGTATTTTTATTAAGAAAATGACATCAAAATTTGTTATACTTGTTTATGTTGATGACATAAATCTTGTTGGAACTTCAGAAGAGTTCCAAAATGCAATTGAATATCTTAAGAAAGAATTTGAGATTAAGGGTCTTGGAAAGAAAAAACTTTGTTTTGGTCTGTAATTTGAACATTTCGTAGACGAGATCTTTATCAATCAATCTGCATATACAGAGAGGGCCTTAAAACGCTTTTAGATGGACAAAGCGCACCCATTGAGTACACAAATGATTGTTCGATCATTTGAAGTGAATAAGGACCCGTTCTGACCTACAGAAGAGGACGAGGAACTCCTTGGTCCCGAAACACCCTATCTCAGTGCAATTGGTGCACTTATGTATCTTGCTAATGCTACAAGGTCAGACATAACATTTTCTGTTAATTTACTAGCAAGATATAACTCTTCTCTTACACAGAGATATTGGAACGGGATTAGGCATATATTGTGATATTTAAAGGGAACTCTTGATATGGGTTTGTCTTATGCTAACAAAGGTAGTGCAGATCTTGTTGGTTATGCAAATGCAGGTTATTTATCTGATCCCCATAAAACTCGATCTCAAACCGAATATGTGTTTACATGTGGAGGTATTGTCATATCATGGCGCTCCACAAAGCAATCTATTGTTTCTACTTCTTCAAATCATGAGATAATAGTTATTCATGAAGCAGGTAGGGAATACGTCTGGTTGAGATCACTCATTCATTTTATTCGAGAAAAATATGATGTGGAATGTGATAAAAGATCCATAATTTTATACGAAGACAATGTTGCATGCACAACCCAATTGAAGGGAGGATTTATAAAAGGAGATAGGACGAAACACATTTTACTAAAATTATTCTACACACATGATCTTCAGAAAAGTGGTGACATTGATGTGCAACAAATCCATTCAAGTAACAATCCAGAAGATTTATTCACTAAATCTTTGCCAACTTCAACTTTTGAGGAGATGGTATACAAAATTGGAATGCGGAGACTCAAATATTTAAAGCAAAATTTTCATCAGGGGGAGTGAAACACGAGCTGCACTCTTTTTCCTTCACTAAGCTTTTTCCCATGAGGTTTTTCTTGTAAGGTTTTTAATGAGATAGCTAGAAATGCGTATTACAAAATATATGTACTTTTTTTTCTTCACTAGTATTTTACCCACTGGGTTTTTCCTAGTAAGGTTTTAACGAAGCACTTTATCTTTTAGTGAACATTCAGGGGAAGTGTTATGAAAATATTATATTGTGGATGTCCATTTATTATTCTGCTGTAGATAATTTTCCTGAAGAAGATTATCCGTTTAGTACTCTATTGAAGTTTATCTACAAGCAGTTGATGCTGACAGGTTGCAAGCAACTCAATGAAATGATTGGCAGTAGTTTCTTATTAAACAGGCAGGTAGCGAGCAGCTCATGCAGACAGCTTACAAGCAGGTAAAAGCCACGCAACTGCTTCCTGAAAAGCCTCGCAGTTACTTCATTTTTTTTATAAATAAAGGACTTTTAAGTTCATTATGTACATCAGTTTGAAATTGAATAATATATCAATCTCTTTCTATACTTGTCTTCGATTTATTTATTTTACCATCTTTATTTTATAACATTTGACATACTCATTTTTCCACGAGGTAAAAACATAATTAGTCAATATTTAAGAAAAATTTAAGGATCTTACCAGAAATAAGTAATTAACAAAACTGGCAGCTAATTATCTACGTTCCTAACAGAAACCTAATCAATTAATTAATGGACCTCTCAAACCTTCCCATATTACGTTGCTTATTTTTAGTGGTAGTCCTAAAACACCAAAAGATAATTAATGTGATAAGTTACTCCATTTAGCTCATTTATACGGAACAAGATTGTACCAGCATTAGACCACATTATTGCCCTTTTTCATTTTTTTTCTTTTTTTCTTTTCCCTTTTTGTTTTTTCCCTTTTAATCTCTCTTTTTTTTAATGAAGAAAAACGGTGATTTTCAAATATGGGAACATGGTGGGAGGTTTCCTTTACATGTTTATTTTTTTGTTGTATTTGATTCCTTTTATACTCCTAAAAATAATAAGTATTGTTTATATAGTACATAATAGTTGTATAAAATATATATATATATATATATATATATATATATATATTATAGTTGTATAAATGTTATTTATATACTATACTACTTGATGTTTTAACTTCAATACCACACAATAGGGGGCTTGTGTGCTGCCCGATTTTTCGCCTAAACTGATCATAGAAGGATCTGGTTTTTCTATGTGTTCCTTAACCTACTATTGCTGAAATAGTAAATGCAAAAGTAAAGAACACAAGTATATTACGTGAAAAACACCCGACTCAAAAGTTGAAAAAATTATGACCTACTTCTTAGTAGGATTTCCCCAAACTCTCCACTAAACCAATGAGCCAAAAACTGCATTTACAAAACACTTTTGTAAACCTATGACTAATTCTAATCCCTTGTAGCAAACAACCTTTAACTGTTGCGACATCGTAGATTACTGAGCCGGAAGGCTGTTGTGAGATAAGTAAAATACACCGTGAGATACCAACTTATACATAAGACATACGGGCCTATAAGACCAAATATTGACTCGTATACTGAACATAGGCCGACAAGGCCATACAATCTTTTACATATATGACATCTGTCTACAAGCCTCTAAGAATACATAATTTTCATAAAGTTCGGGACAGAGTCCCGCCATAAAGCAATACACGTCTAAATCATACTAACCAAACGAGCAACTCTGAAGCAAATAGAGCGCACCAATATCTTTCGATGAGCTGATAGCCTACTTGGAGGGCTCTTGATCTGTCTATCGGGACCTGCGGGCATGAAACGCAACGTCCCCAGGCAAAAAGGACATTAGTACGAATAATGTACCGAGTATGTAAGGCACATAAATAAGCACATAACATACATGGAAAAAAATGTAGAGTAAATGACTCAACTTGTAAGTCTGGATAATTTTGTAAATCATGGAATAATTGTAGTGTCATGCATATGCATATAAATGTCATGTAATGCATAGGTCTGTACGTACATAACATCATAAAGCCTTTGAGGGCATCCCATCATATCATCTCAGCCACTGTGGGCAAAATCATCATCGTATACCAGTTGATCAGGTGGTGGTGCGTATATAACGCCGTAAACTTTTTCCCATATCCCATATAAATATAATATACATATATATGCGTATATAACGACATCTGGTCATGGGTCAATGTGCATGTATAAATGCATGAAATGCATAAGAAATACGTCAATAAAATCTCTCGGTACGTAATAAGACCATTATGCATCTGATTAATATCATGAAATAAACTTTACCAAATTATGTATTTTTGAGACCCGTGAACAGATGATAGAATAAATGACACATAGGAAAATAAGAATATATATATATCTAGTATTTTTACGAATAGAGTAATTTATGGAAATTGTGCATTTGCTCATTTCGTTTGTATCGTATGGATCATGCCAAATAGAAAGAAGGCATAGCCTTAACATACCTGAGTCGATTATCTTGGCAATCCCTTTAACATACGTTAATTGCGACAAGACATAACGGCAAAATTGGAGTAAGAAAAAATCTGTATAAAATTTTTAAGAAAAATTGCACCGTGCTCCTCCGAATTGCGTCTCACACTAAAAGAACGTCTCTGTAGGACGTCATTGGCAATGGAAGAAAGATGATTCTTTTCCATGTTTAAGGTAGACTACGATCTCTTTCCCTGTTGCTTTTACAAAAAAATTCAGATTTTGGTCATGTACATATTTATATAATGTTTAATTTGATAAGTTTCCAGAAAGTCACTTCTTTAGGACAAAAAAATAATAGTTCAAGAAATGGTGATGGATGTTCCTTGTACAAGAGCTTGGATAACGTTAATTCACATTTCCACGGACGACCCTTACGTAGCAATTTAAATCATTTGACTCATCATTATTTTGGTGCCACTTGGCTTGGTTTAATGCTACGTGGCAGCTCAAAAAATATCCTTATTCGCATAATTAAGAATTATCTCAAATTATTTAAAATACTATTCACTTTTAATACACTTTATACATTGTACTATCATGATCATCTGGTACTTTGTATGACACTAGTCCATAAATATCGGGTATTTTAGCTCGGATCATATTTTATCCAACATGTCAAATTTTGACGAAAATTTATTTTCTCTGATTTGCTTGCCCTCTCACCTTCACAAATTTACTCATTGTTTCTTTGAAATACCATAATGCTTATAATCTCAAAATAATCTCATTCCCGAACTTACGCGATTAGCTTACGACGAAACTTTAAATTACGAAAATACGAAATGTAACATCTCATTTCCGAGCTTATATCAATTTACTTATGGCGTACTTTCACGTACTAAAACATGGGGTGTAACATAAAAGACAGACACTAGAAGCTAATTCTTCTATCTGGTTCATGTAGCTTTAGATTCGCACACTTGAATCTCACACGAATTGCTTGTAAAATGCCTTGCTATTTTGCTCTCAATTCACGTTTAACTTTTGCGTTTGTGCGTTACCTGTAAAGTGAGAACTTCCTGCAATTTATAGAGTTAGTAGAATAGAAAACAACTAGAGTTCTAATGCTACTCTTCCTTGGTGGAAGAGTTCTAGTTGATCTCAACTTCTAACTCCTTCCTTATCTTAGATAGTGTTCTATTTGGTTAAGGAGTCTTTCTCCTTATCAATTATGCAATCTTTTCGATCAGGAGATATCAATTATACCAAGTTAAGCCTATCTCCTTCACTTGCATCCCACATGCTCGAATCTGCCCATGTCTATGTACATAATGGATGGACCTGGTTCATGCATGAGCTTCCTTTGTCAATCTTCAAAACAAACCTTCATTTGGGCCACAACTTCACCCTTTTTTATGACGACAAACTCTGTGTTTTTCATAGGCTTAGGCCATGTTTCAACTTAGCTCAACATCAACACAATATTATAAACATTTTTCTTTTTTATCACTTATCATCGAGAACTAGGTTCATCAGATTATAAACATCATTGTTCAAAGTGTAAAGCACAATATTTTCCCCTCTTTTGGCATCATTGAAAAGTTGCATAAAAAAAATGTGAGATAACCAGATTTTAAAACTTACTCATGGCCACTAGAGCTACTTCAAATGCAATCATGAATTAATCATCATAGATCAAGCAAAGAATTTTAACCATCAAAGAAATATAAACAAACAGTTAGAGCAAAAACGGTGAATTTCATTGATGATTAATACGATTCTTCCACAAAGCATGAAAAGAAATAAAAATACTAGAAACATGAGCAAAAACAAAAATTCCCAAACTGGGTCACTGGTTGATCTACACTAGGCTAGGAGCTTAAGGCTGGGAAGAACTAGGTGCTTGGTTTTTGGCTTGGAGGAGTTTCAACATATCTTGAAGAATGCCATCACTCTTCTCCTTTTCTCTTGTCAGCTCAGTTATGAGAGCATCTCTCTCAGTCTCCACCTCAGCCAACCTTTTCTTCAGCCTCTCAATCTCAGCATCCTTAGCCCCACTTTCATGCACCAAGGCCCTGACCTTGCTATTCATTAGTACCTTCTTGTATGAACCGGGTTCATTAGGAGTGGCATGTAATTCATAGTCACAAGCAATCAGAGTATTTTCCCCAAAATGATCTTTGCTTGTAGCCACCTCCCACTTCTTCATAGGTACCTTGAAACGTGCAAGCACAATTGTGAGAATGAAGCCATAGGAAATGACATGAGTCTTGGAGCCATATATAACCCTATCAAGAAGCTGAATTATAAATCCAGGACAACTAATCTGCCTCCCTCTATCTAAGCACTACATCAGGATCAAGTCCATGAAGTTTGCAATGTGCCTCATTTCCTGCCTTGGCAGAACACATTAGTTGACAAACTCGAACAACACTTTGTGGGGTGGCTTCATCTCACTTTTGTACACAACCTTGGGCTCAATATCCTCTTCATTGTCTTGTAATGGACAAGGCAGTAGGAAGGTTTTCTAGGCTTGGCCATTTAAGCTTTGTGTAGTCATTGTACCCCTCAACATGTACACCTAGAATTTCACCCAACTCCTTCACATTGAAAGAGATTTGCACCCCTTTCACCAAGCTGGTAACCCTTCTATCCTTCACTTCAGCATTTGCCATAAAATCAACAATTTCACTCCTAGCCAACCTGCCATCCATCTGAAGGACCATGTCCTTCCAGACTTGCAATTCCAATTTCTCCAACATCAACACCATTTCTTCCTCCTACAAATCCCTGAGGAGTCTACCATTAAGAATCGTCCTCTTGCCAAACTTAGCCATCTTGTCTTTCTCATTGTTTGATTCATCTTCCTCCTCTCCACTCCATTCCTCTTCCTCATCAATATTTACTTGTTTAGTTTTCACAACTGACCTGATCCTTTTTGCTAGGGTGGATGGTTCAGCAGACTTTGACTCAGAAGTAGACTTCTTAGTGGAAGTCTTGGCTTTCTTGGGTTTGGGAGTTTGAACCTCCACTTCTTCAATCACATCTTCGTCTTGATGGACCAGGTCCAACTCATCAATGTCAACAGCCTCAACAAGCTCATCCATGTTCTTCTTCCCTTTTGCAACCGCTTTTCTTTTGCTTTCTTCTAAGGATTTTTGCAAGTCTGCCTCATTCTGCTTTAGATGTCTTCTTTTGGCTCTTCCTCTTGTGGGAGGAATTTCAACAGTATCAGAAGGGGAAGCCTTCCTTTTCTTGTTATCCCTCGCTGTGCCAGGGGTCTTAACCTTGGAAGTTCTCTTCTTCTTTGGGTTGCAGCTCTCAGTCACTTTCTTCAATAGGTCTGCGAGGGTTTCTTCTACAAATGAATCGGGTACATATTCATTTTGCCTAAGTTTAACCAGTCCTTCCGCAGCTTCGCCACACCTACTTCCCTCCTGTTTTCTTCACACTTTCCTCTATTTCACCTGATTCTGCTCCACAAACAGCCATTACACTTGTATCAGGAGTGGGTGAAGAATCAACCACTCTTTTACCCATTCCCCTTTCTTCACTTCGAGCACCCTCACTCTATTTTTCTTTTCTCTTTTTATTTTTACCACCAACCCTTCTGGACACAGAAGATTCTACATCAACCAGAATAAACCTATTCTCCAGATTCTCAGCGACCCCAGAAATGACTTTAGTAGCAACATTTGGGCTAGAGGTTACATGTTCTGTATTAGAAGACCTAGTTCCTTCCCCCTCAGTAGCAAACTTGAAGGATTCTTCAGAGTTCTGCGGTTCGTGGGCTTGGCTAGCTTTCAATTGTGCTTCTAATTTCTTGGATAATTCACTCCCAGTCAGTGTCTTGCGAGCAAGCATCTTAACTCTTCTTCTCTTAGGCTGAGGTGTGGTTGAAGGTATGGTGGATGGTGTGGGTGTGACTTCCTTAGGTAATGAAGAAGGGTTTTCAGAAGGGATTTTGTGCTTGGTTCAGGAAGAAAAGAGAAGTAGAATGTGTTTGGAAGATTAAAGAAGATGGAGAGAGTTTGACGGTTTGAAAAAGTAATGGAGTGAAAGAAGAAATGATGTTGATCAATATAAAGGGGGTAATTAATGGGTAACGTCAAACTTTTCAGACTTTTAGAAGTCTAATCAAAATGAATTTCAGTTTTGAAGAGACAGTGGAGTCTTTCCCTAGTATCTAGGCAGTTTAATTCGGTTAGGACTCTTTTGAACGGAACTGGTACACTTGTATTGGATAAATTCAAAAAGAATTTGGACTTAGGTAGGACTCTTCTTATGATCAAAATATTATTATTTCAAATTACGCAGAGTGTAAAAACCATACCATGTTATCTTGATGAACCAAGTTCTTCAATGAGAATTCTCTTGTGTAAGTCTAGGTTTGCCAAAATAGAGAAAATATCATGAGAGAATAATGAGTCATTTTAAACATGGCACAGGAGTATACTATTTAAAGTATGAGACTGACCAAAAATTAATCTAGTTACATACACTATTTCCAGAATTTCTAACTATTTTTTTTTTTCATTTTTTTCCGTTGTGAATTCTGAACTGGTCCTTTTAGGTGATCTTAATCATCCCTAAATCTAACATGTTCCTTTCAAAGTGATCTCTACTTAGGGATTTTGTGAAGATGTCAGCTATTTACTTGTCAGTAGCACAAAATTCCACGGTTATCAGTCCCTTTTCATAGTTATCCCTCAAAAGGTGATGCCTAATATCTATGTGCATAGTTTTTTTGTGATGAACCGGGTTATTAGTCATACTAATTGCATTAGTGTTATCATAAAATATGGGGATACAACCAACATCAATTACAAAGTCCATTAATTGTCTTTTTGATCCACAACAATTAAGCACAACATGAAGCAACAACAACATACTCAACTTCAACAATAGATAAGGCCACTGAATTTTGCTTTTTGATGGCCCAAGACACAAGACATGAGCCAAGAAAGTGTGCCATACCTGAGGTGATCTTTCTATCCACAAGAAAACTTGCATAATCAGCATCAACATATCCCACAAGATTGAATTACAACCTTTTGGATACCAAAGACAAAGATCAGTGGTGCCTTTTAGATATCTCAAAATTCTCTTGACAACAGTCAAGTGAGACTCATTTGGATTTTCATGAAATCTTGCACAAATGCCTACACTGAAAACAATGTCAGGTGTATTAGCAGTGAGATACAACAATGAGCCAATCATTCCCCTATACAACTTCTGATCAACAGATGAACCAGGTTCATCTATATCTAACTTTATAGCTGTTGCAATTAGAGTGTCAATTTCTTTGGAATCTTCCATTTTAAACCTTTTAAGCAATTCTTTTACATACTTCTGTTGATGGATCGTAATTCCATTTGAATTTTGTTTAATTTGTAAGCCTAAAAAGAAATTAAGCTCACCCATCATGCTCATTTCAAATTCACTCCTCATTAGTTTAGAAAATTCTTAACTTAGCTTATCAGTAGTTGCTCCAAAGATTATATCATCAACATATATCTGAACTACCAAGAGATCTTTACCTTTTTCTTTCAAGAACAAAATATTGTCAATTTTACCTCTCTTGTAAGCATGCTCAAGTAAAAACTTTGATAATTTTTCATACCATGCTCTTTAGCCTGCTTGAACCTATACAGTGCTTTGTCAAGTTTGTACACATGATCAGAACTCTCCTTGCTTTCAAACCCCGGAGGTTGCTTGACAAACACTTCTTACTTTAGGTAGCCATTGAGGAAGGCACTCTTGACATCCATCTGGTGAAGGGTGAATTCCATGTAAGCAGCAAAGGCTATGAGGAGTCTTATTGCTTCCAACCTGCAACTGAAGCAAAGGTTTCATCATAGTCTATACCCTCCTCTTGACTATATCCTTGAACCACCAATCTTGCCTTGTTCCTTGTAACTGTTCCATCCTCATCAAGTTTGTTTCTGAAGACCCATTTTGTGCCAATTACTGATCTGTCCAGGGGTCTTGGTACCAGATATCAAACTTGGCTCCTTTCAAATTGGTTGACTTCATCTTGCATTGAATTTACCCAGTCTGCATCCTGCAAAGCCTCAACAACATTTTTAGGTCCGGTAAGAGATAAGAAAGCAACAAAAGTACAAAGGTTCTTTAATGAAGATCTGGTTTTGATTCCAGAGGCTGGATCAGTAATTATGTTCTCAGTGGGATGAGAACTTTGATACTTGTAAGATTTCACAACCAACTGGTTTCTCCTTGATGTTCCTTCAGTGTTTTGTTGACGTGGAACAGGTTCCTGGACATGTTCCATTGAGGTTTGAGGATCATTTCCTCTTTGGTCTATTCCCCCTATCACGTTGCTCTGGGTTGATGAACCTGTTCCATCACCTATTCCTTCTTCCAGTGCAACTTCGGTCTGGGATTTTGATGATAGGCTATAATTGCGTATTTAGTCGCTTATTACACTCTAACTTACTGTACTTTAATTGAGTTTGAGCTTTAATTGCTATTGTTTTGCACTAACTGTGTGTTTTATGCCTTGTATGAGTGATTTTGAGCTATATAGATGTTATGGAATTAATTCAAGTGATTTGGAGCTTTGAATTCTGACTAAAAGCCCAAGGAATTAAGTCGGGATCGTGTCCAGAGGTCAAATTTGATAGTTAAGAACAAACGAAGACTCGAGTAGGTATATTATACACTATCTAGTAAAATAGACATAAATCTTTGCTCCGAACTCAATTTGGTCTATATAATATATGGTTGGAAATCTAACTCAAAGAGATACAACTTTCTTATTTTACGTTTTTCCAAATTCCAAATAGAAATGGGTGAAAAGTGCACGGCAAGTGCGCGGCCGCGCAAATGGGGCAGAATACTTGTCGATATGCGCGGTTGGAGCGCGCCCACACACGTATTGCCCGAGAAAAGTGTCCTTTTTCTCATTGGAGAAGGTATAATTCTTTGGTCCCGATCCTACTTGGTATATATACATGAAAAATGGTATTTTGAGGAGGCTGGACAGATTTGTGACACAAATTCGACCTAAGGAGGCAGAGACACAATATGAGCAAGACGGAGAATTCTTCTATGAGTTTTTTCCTTCCTCTTTCTATTTTTTATTGTTGGTTATGACTTTTAGTATTGTAGTTTTACATACTATTATGAATAACTAATTTGTTATTTAGGGTTTTGATGGAACCTTTTGTAGGATAAATTCTTGTTATATTTTTATATAATTGAGCCAATTTTTTATCTCTATTTGTTCAACTACATGCTTGTTATAGTTAATTGAAGGACCCTCAATTAGTTGTGCCTATTTAGTATGTATTACTCGGGAGAGAGTGCATATTTAGGTCGTTGTTGAACAACATCACTCCCGACGTATATGAGGGATCAATAACGAAGGGTTTAAATATGGGATTAGGGATAACGAAACCTTGGGTGCGATCTAAGTGAGCCGTACTTAATTCCAGCTAGAGTAATTAGGGAGAATATGTCTAGTAAATTGTGGTAGTTACTCTGGAGAGAATTACAACATGCAGAGTGCTCATGATCGGTAGAGAATACTTAGGCGAAATTATAGAAGACGTAGCGGGAAGGATTCCGACAATTGGGGAAATCATAACTTTAGACCTCCTTAATCTTTTATACAACCCGTAGTATCTTTAGTGTTAATTTACTATTTTAATTTGTTAGTTAGTTAGTTAAACAAAAGAATCTTAATATCTATAAGTTAGGAATTGTTCAAGCTTGTATTCTTGGTGATAGTGAACAACTGTAGCTAAGCCTTAGTTCTCTGTGGCTTTCGACTCCGGACTTGTAAACTGGATTATATTTGCAACGACCACTTAGTCCTTTTTATAAGGCATAGTTGGGCATGATCAGATGTGGTTTCATTTAAGTTTCTTACCAGCCCAATTGCTTCATCATCATGTTCATGTCTCTCAGAAAGAATGTTAGTTTCATCAAAAACCACATGAACACTTTCTTCAACATACATAATTCTTTTGTTATAGACCTTATAAGCTTTACTATGTGAAGAATATCCTAAGAATACTCCCCCATCACTTATGGGATCAAACTTGCCTAGGGAGTCTTACCATTGTTGTGCACAAGGCACTTGCATCCAAATGCTCTAAGATAGGATATATTTGGTTTTCTCCCTTTAAGTAACTCATAGGGATTCTTCTCTACAAGAGGTCTAGTCATGCACCTATTTATGATGTAGCATACAATATTTACAGCTTCTGCCCAGAAGCTATGGGCAGTTTACTAGAAAGAAGCATTGTCCTAGACATGTATTCAAGTGTCTTATTCTTTCTTTCAACTACTCCATTTTGTTGTGGAGTTCTAGGAGCATAAAAATTATGATCTATGTCATTCTCATCACAAAATTCAGCAAATTTAGCATTTTCAAAGTCAATGTCATGATTAGACCTAATTGATGCAAGTTGATTACCTAGTTATTTTTGAGTTTTTATAACAAAAGAAGTGAACATATCAAATGCTTCATCTTTAGATGTTAAAAATAATGTCCAAGTAAACCTATAGTAGTCATCAACAAGCATTATCACATATCTTTTACCACATCTGCTTAATGTTCTCATTGGACCACAAAGATCCATATGGACCAGTTCCATCGTTCTGGTGGTGCTTACCACTTTCTTGAATTTAAAATAGGATCTTACCTGCTTCCCCCTTGCACAAGCCTCACAAGCTTTGTCTTCCTTGAACTTGATGTTAGGCAGTCCTATCACCAAGTCCTTGGAGACTAATTTGTTAAGTTGACTCAGACTTGCATGTCCAAGTCTCTTGTCCCAAAGGAGGGGATCATTGTCCAATACACTTAAGCAAGTGAGTTCATTTTCTGAAACTGTGGACATAT
Organism: Nicotiana paniculata; assembly: GCA_005239505.1. Classification (NCBI taxonomy): domain Eukaryota; kingdom Viridiplantae; phylum Streptophyta; class Magnoliopsida; order Solanales; family Solanaceae; genus Nicotiana; species Nicotiana paniculata. Next base: position 13,759 of record ML363968.1, on the reverse strand, counting down.
CTACAATATATATATTGTTTACTCTTTTTCCTTGCAACACAATCTTGTCAGTGGTAAGATTAATCACAAAATATTTGGTAGAGGTGAATGCTACCAAGTTACCTTTATCACACAGTTGTGATACACTAATTAGACTGTATTTTAGGTCATCTATCAAATAGACATTCTCAATAGAGTGAGAATCAGTCTTATCTACCTTACCAACCCCAATGATCTCACCTTTCTTCCCATTTCCAAATGAGACATTACCTCCTTTGAGGTCCTCAAGTAAAAAGAACTGGTTCTTGCTTCCTGTCATGTGCTTTGAGCAGCCATTATCCATGTACTATATTTGGCTGCTCCCTTTCACTAGTTCATGATTGACCTTGCCTAGATCCTCCTTCAAAATTCTTACCTGCTCATCCTTTTTATACAACTCATCTTTCAGTTTACCTACATTTCTTCTAGAGTGAGTTGTGTGCAATCAACTGTCTTCTTACTTGTTCATAATTTCAGTTTAGGTTTTCAGATATAAGTTCTAGCATTTGATTCAAATGCATGAACATGGTTCTTTAGTGCATTATTTTCACTTATAATCTCACTAACCCTAAGTTCCAGGTTCTTATACTTTGCTTTTAAAATCACGGATTCCTTAGACAACTGTTCCTTTTCATTGTTTTTATCCTCAGATTCATCAATGAAATCTAGAAGTAACTCAGATAGCCTTTCTCTAAACAAAAATTTAATCTTGTCTTTGAGATGAATTACACTTACCTCAGATTCTTCATCGGATTCTCCAATTTCCATAAGTGCTTGTTTATCTCCATCTTCATCATCTGAGTCTTCATATGAGCTTTCTCCCCAAGCAACAACCACAGTCTTTATTGATCCTTTGTTTTTCTTGGGTTGAACCTGTTCCTTCTTCCTGTTTCTTCGTTCAACTCTTTCCTTCTTCCTGTTTCTTCGTTCAACTCTTTCCTTCTTCCATTCAATTTCTCATTGAGGGCAGCTTTTGATGTGGTGGTCAGTCTTCCCACACTTATAGCAGCCCTCATTGATCTTTTTTTCAGGAACCCTTGGTTTGCTATAGCTTCCACTTCTTGAAGGATCATTTCCTCTCATTGTAATCATAGTTCATCTTCCTCTAGATCAGAACCTTCAGTGAGTGCCAGACTCCTTTCCTTCTTGGGTACATCTATCTTCATGGTTTTCCTTCTAAGTTCATAAGCAGTGAGATTTCCAATTAGCTCATCCAACTTAAGATTGGCAATGTTCTTTGATTCCTGAATAGTAGTGATTTTGCTCTCCCAAGAGACTGGCAGAACCCTTGTCAAAATCTTCTCAACTTTGTCTTCTTCAAGAATAATCTTTCCAAGAGACTTAAGTTCATTTGTAAGTGTGGTGAAGCTTGTATACATCTCTTGAATGGTTTTCCCGTCCTTCATAGTGAAATTCTCATATTGAGAATATATTAGAGTTCCTCTGGACCTCTTCACCTGAGATGTTTCTTCATGATCCACTTGCAAAGTGTCCCAAATTTTCTTAGCAGTAGTACAACTTTGAATTCTGTTGTACTAATCTGGACCAAGTCCACACACAAGCCATTTCTTGGCCTTGGCATTCTTCTCCCATTTCCTCAAGTCCTCAGCAGTGCAGTCAGCTCTTGTTTGTGGCACATCTACTCCTTCAATATTTTTCTTCATAATAGCCAGGGGACCATCAATGACAATGTCTCATAGTCTTCTCCAATGATGTGATATCTCATCCTGTTCTTCCACCAGGAGTAGTACTGGTCGTTAAAGAGTGGTGGCCTAGTGGTGGATTGTCCTCCCAGTTTCCAGGTGGTGCACTCATTTTGATCTTTCCTAAGGTGTTAGCCTCTTCNATTATAGAAAGACCTGGTTCTTCTATGTGTTCCTTAACCTACTATTGCTGAAATAGTAAATGCAGAAAGTAAAGAACACAAGTATTTTACGTGAAAAATACCCGGCTCAAAAAGTGAAAAAACCACGACCTACTTCTCAGTAGGATTTTCCCAAGCTCTCCACTAAATCAATGAGCCAAAAACTGCATTTATAAAACACTTTTGTAAACATAGGACTAACTCTAATCCCTTGTAGCAAACAACCTCTAACTGTTGTGACAACTTCAGATTAACTCTAACTTGAATACTATGAATACCTATTACAATTGATTCTAGATAAAGCTGAAAGGTACAATATGAAAACACCTACTACAATTGAACTAGAATAAAAGACAGACACTAGGAGCTGGTTCTTCTATATGGTTCATGTAGCTTCAGATTCGCACACTTGAATCTCACACGAATTGCTTGCAAAATGCCTTGCTATTTTGCTCTCAATTCACATTTAACTTCTGCGTTTGTGTGTTACCTGCAAAGTGAGAACATCATGCAGTTTATAGAGTTAGTAGAATAGAAAACAACTAGAGTTCTAATGCTACTCTTCTTTGGTGGAAGAGTTCTAGTTGATCTCAACTTCTAACTCCTTCCTTATTTTTGATAGTGTTCCCTTTGATTAAGGAGCACTTCTCCTTATCAATTATGCAACTTTTTCGATCAGGAGATATCAATTATACCAAGTTAAGCTTATCTCCTTCACGTGCATCCCACATGCTCGAATCTGTCCGTGTCTATGTACATAAGGGATGGACCTGGTTCATGCATGAGCTTCCTTTGTCAATCTTCAAAATAAACCTTCATTTGGGCCAACACTACTTGTATATTACTATTATATTATATACAACGTATATTACTATATATAGTTATAGAAAAGTATTTGGATATGCATAGTGATATATGATGTATTTCCAGCATACATTAATTTATGATTTAGTATGTCGTATATTTATAGTATTAATATCACTTTTTACGAATATAATATTGTTGTATAACTATTATATATATGATATGTACTTGTATATTACTATTGTGTTACATCGTATATAAATGATATATCTATATTATATATCATCAACCCTGAAAATATCAAAAAGGAAAACTAAATATACAAAATATCTTCTTATACTTGTGGCTTACATCTGTCCATTCCAACTTCTACTGCAAATATTAATCAAAAAGATGAAAAATGGCCAAAAAAAATAAATTTACCTCTTAATATATATGAATTTTTTCATATGCACTAAATCATCTATAAATATGATTAGAATATATTTTAGAATGGAATATGTTCAATATATATATGATTCGAATATATTCATAATATATTTTAGGTGAAATGACGAAAAAAAGAGGAGAGAGACGGTGAAATTTAGGATAGAACATAAGAGGAGAGAATATAACATATTCCATGATTTGTGTCTCATTAATTGTGTGCATAATTTATACGATATGCTAATATTGTAAAAAAATTTCTCATTTTTAAATTAAAAACAAAATGATATTATTATCTTAAATATTTTTTTAAAGATGCTCAGCTGTGTAACTTTCTCGTTTTCTTACCAGTATATGCGTTCGATCTTTATACATATTTTGGATACTTGATTTTGTTACGCCGGTATGTCGTGCATCACATCGGAGTAGGATGGATAAAGTGGAGTCTCGTTTTCGATATTTTGTGTGTTTTAAAATATACGACTGAAACTTAAATGTAAGTTCTGCAAAGTAGTGGTTAGACCGACTATGTTGCATGGGGCAACGTGTTGGCCAGTCAAGAACTCTCATCTCCAGAAAATGAAAGTAGCTGAGATGAGTATGTTGAGATGCATGTGTGCGCATACTAAGTTAGATAAGATTATGAATGACGTATTTGGGATAAAGTGTGTGTGGCCCCCATGGAGGATAAGATGCGAAACGCGATGCTGAGATGATTCGGGCATGTTAAGATGAGAAGCACAGAAGCTCCTCTTAGGAGTGTGATAGGCTAGCCTTGAGGGGGGGGGGGGGGGGGGTTAAGGATGGATAGAGATAGGCCAAAGAAGTCTTGTGGAAAGATGATTAGACAAGACATGACGTAGCTAGAGATTGCTGAGCACATTATCCTTAATAGGTGGGTGTGGAGGTCGTGGATTAGCACAGTAAGGTAGTAGGCTAGTGGATAGTATAATATTTCCCCTTTGTATTCTCAGTTTGATAGCATTAGTATTAGCATGTTATTTTTTATTCTCGGATTGCTATTACTATATTATCTTGACCTCGATTATCTCTTATTATCTCATTGTTGTTATTACTTTTTGCTTTTAATTTTTTTCATTAATTTTTTAGCCGATGGTTTATCGGAAATATTCTCTTTGCCTTGTCAGATAGGAATAAGATTGCGTATATTTCCCCCAAACTACACTTGTAATTAAATTTGTTGTCGTTCTTAATTTGGTTACGCTTCATCATGTATTAATCTCTTGCTTTTAGGGGCAGCCTCTTCTTCTTTTTTTTAGTAGTCTATACATATTTGTTGTGAATGTAATCATTCAAAATCCATCAGTGCTGCATAATTCGAAAGTTAATTTTTTTTGGGTCATCATTAATTTATTTTTTTGGAATTAACAACATGGATTGAGGAGATCCAATATACAACTGGATAGTAACGGTTCGTATATTTTGTGAGAATGTTATTCATCATTTATTATCCCACCCATATCTTGAATAAAAGCAATGAGGTCGAGAAATGATCAATCAAATTGATTAATTGCTCAAGTTTATTCTTCTAAGATTAGTATAAGCCCCAGAACCCCTTATTATAGGGGCTTAAATAAGACGTCTATATATTATTTGAGTAAATCTACGTCAAAGGATAATGATAAGGGCTTAATTGGGCGGATTCAAATATAGAGTCTATTAATTTTTTTTTGTTTCCGCCAAGTGTTCGGTTTTGCATTGGAGTCCGACTATATTCGGATTCATGCCGCGTAGGATTTCATCGGTGAAAAAATATAGGATTTTAAATGAGTACAACCGGAACTTTGGTACAATCCCAAAGGATAATTATAGTACAAGAATATATTTAGCATTTTTTTCTTCATTTTTTTTTGGACAAAATCTCTGTCAGTCGGTTCTGTATTTTTTTTTTATCTATGGAGAGATCTTCTTTTGGTCAAGTCAACATAGGAAAAAACATTTAAAAAGTTTACGCGTTGGATTAAATAAAAAGACAATTATTTTCCCTTTTATTATTTTTCACGAATGTTTCTATCCGCTTCAAAAGCCTTTTCTTATTTTTTCTATATTTTATTTTCAAGAAAGGTCAAAAAGCATTTATTCCCATTGTTTAACGGAGAAGAAGAGTATAGAAAGTATTAAAGAAAACAAAAAACAGTAAAACAGAGAAAACAAAGGAAAGGAGATGTAGGAACGAAAGATATCCAAAAAAAAAAAAAATAATCTTTCGAAATCTTCAAACTTTCAAATCACGAAATCCCCAAATTTTATATCAACTCCATTTTTTTTCCAGACAATTTCAAGTACCCTTTACTGTATATTTTCTGTGTGTGGGGATATATATAGAGGGTACCTATCCTTCAGATTTGTTTTTCAGATTTATAAGGTAGCGTTTCTTATGTTGTATCTTGGTAATTGTGGATTGTCTCTTGATATATGGGTGTGTTTGTTTTTGGTTAAAGTTTGGATATTTTATGTGTTGATTAAGCAATTTCTTTATGTACATAAAAACTCTACATAAAAATTATTATTGATTATCTGTGAATTCCTAGAAATGAATGAAGAATTGTAAATTCAACATTCAACCTTCAGCACGTTGCTTGATACTTTTTAGGATCTAATTTTAAGAAAAGTAGTATTTTTTTTTCTCTTTCATTTTGTCAAGCAGGAAGAATATATTTACACCACGGATCCACAGAATTTGGCTCTTCTAACACAGATTAGTAGGGAGGAGAGGACATTTAAACATATTGGAAGGTGAAACCTTGTTGTCTCAGCTCATCCACCTTTAATTGTTAGGCCAATTATGATTTTAATCAAGATTAAGTTAACCCCTTATATTTATTGCAATGCAACATTCTGGACTGTAACTCAAAGATAAGTTCACTATCTAGCCAGTGAGATTTTGCATGATTATTTGGTTAAAAAGTTTTCCATTGTGCAGATATGCAGAGTCAGTTAATGTGCAGCGGGTGTAGGACAATTCTTCTTTATCCGAGAGGAGCTTCTAATGTCTGCTGTGCAGTGTGCAATGCACTCACCCCTGTCCCACCTCCTGGTATCTGTTACATGACCATTCATGTCAAATTTATGTGGCAATTGTTTGGATTGAGCCCCTCTCCCCTCCATGTTAAGTTTCTGTTATTTGAATGTGTTGCTTTTGTGATCTTTCTGAAGGAATGGAAATGGCTCAACTGATATGTGGAGGCTGTCGTACATTACTCATGCATCCACGTGGGGCAAGCAGTGTGAGATGCTCCTGCTGTCACACGGTGAACCTTGTCCCAGGTACAAATTTGAAACTTCCTTTTTCTTGATCTCTGATACTTCTGTTTGTCTGCTTACAACATCTTAGAGTCTCCTTGCTCGAGCTTTAGTTGTATTTGTTTTTATTTATCATATGTGATATCAGATTGAGATTTTGACCTTTTATGCTAGTATGACATGGAAAGTTTTTGCTGGAAGAGCATATTCTTAATGATAAGTGAACATTTCTGTGTAGATCGTGTGGTTTAGTCAAACTTTTTAACAAGTTTAGATCGTGATTCCAGCTTATATTTACAAAAACTTCAGAGCCCTTCAAACTTTTGCCATGGGGGTATATAACTTTATTTCTTTGTTAGACTTAGTGACATATGGCTATGGGATCACCAAAGAACTCTTGATCCTATGTTTGTGTAATGTATTTTCCTACCACTTGCTCATCAGTCTTGCCTGATAGATGAGTGTAACTAACAATTAATATCTGTAACATTTTTTTTTCTACCAAAAAAATGTCAGCATACTAATGTTGTTTTTTGTAAACTAGTTAGCAGAAATGCAGGATAAGACTGTGCACAATAGACCCTTGTGGTCCGGTCCTTTGCTGGACCATGCGCATAGCGAGAGCTTAGTGCACCGGGCTACCCTTTTTAGTTAGCTACTAAACAATAGATATATCTGATCTGCTGTTATATCTTCTCATCAGCTTTACTTATTGGTCATACTAGCTTTATTTTATAACACGCTTATCTTTAGCGAAGAGAACTTAGTTTATGACTAGTAGTTGCTAGAGACAACTTAGTGTATGCATTTTTTTTTAACAAGCACATGTTATTCTTGTATGTCACGTACCAAGTCTGTTTATATGTGTCCTTTTTGGTGTTAAGAAAATATTAGTGGAATCTGTACATGAGCAATCAGAGTGGAGTGTATGGTGAATAGTTTTCTTTCCGGCCCAAACTTAATGTTTCTTATCCCCTTTGTCTTCTATCTTCCGTATCATGCTTGCTGGGAATATCTTTTCTCATTTTGCCCTTGGTCAGAAGCTACATAATTTCAAGTTGGATGGTGGTCAGGAAGGAAACAACACTTATAGATTTAATCCTGATGTGGCAAGGGCAATTGGGCAGTAATGTTGTTTGCAAGATCAGGTGCCCTTTTACTAGAGCTAAGCTGCAAAGAAAGTGTTTATAAGGTGAATGGATGAGTAGTTATCTCTGATGCATTGCATCAAGAGGATTAGACCTAAAAAGTTTGCATACTCTTATCTTTCACTAGATTTTTTATAAAGTGAAAGAAGGTATATAAATTTTGTAAGTGGTTTTGATTTGAGGGGTTAGTGGCTTAGGTAGAGCTTAGGCTTCTGGCTCCACTGTTCATCTACCAGTTCTCTTGCGAATAATTTCCTGGACAAAATGTAACTTCGCTGATGCTTCAGGTCCTAACCAGTTTGCTCATGTCCACTGTGGAAACTGCCGTATGATGCTGATGTATCCATGTGGAGCTCCATCAGTTAAATGTGCGATATGCCATTATATTACCAACGTTAACGTGAGTATGATTCTTTTTCTTTCTGATCTTTGGTGAAAGTTTTGGCTGATGCTTCATCCATATAATTTACTGTTTATTTCTATGCGCCTGCACAGTTACATAAGAAAAAGATAAGAATAAAAAAGAATGGACTTTAAGATTATGCTTTCGGTGTATGAGATTCTATTGAATGCAGTATATTTCAATGGCATTCCCGTTGCTAATCTTTCTATAACAATCTGCTCTTTCCTAAAGAAGGGTTGTTTATTTAGCTTTATCAAACACACACGCATACACAAAAAGGTGTTTATTTAGTTAGTCCGCTTTTTCTAATTTTAGAGGAGGGGCTCTCTTGAAAGGATAATTTCTAGATTTTTTCTGCAAAAAAAAAAGTTCCTTACTGACGGAGAAATCCCCGAGGGCCAATGGCCCACGGTTCGAAACACGGTGGATAATGAGTTCGTCCATCTACCCTTCTCTACTTAAATACCAAGCATTTGCCTATGCCAGGTTTCGAACCCGTGATATGTGCCTAACCTGCCCATCACGTGTTGTGCTCTTTCACTAGACCAAAGCCCTGGGGGCGGCCCACAGTTCGAAACACGGTGGATAATCCTATCGCGTGTTGTGCATTTTCACTAGACCAAAAGCCCTGGGGGCGGTTCTGCTTTAACTTTTTTAATGTTAGAATGTAGATTGCTTTTTCTTGTGCTGCCGTTTCAATGAAATATAATCTTCAGAAAATTCATTTTAAAGAATTTGATTGATTTTGACGGGTTTTCCACAAGCCCCAAAGAATTCAGAAAGTCATTATTGAGATTAGGATGATCTGAATTGAAAGAGATGAAGAGGGAGTAAATAAAAACTCAAAATGTAGGTATTAGTGCTTCAAAATAGCCAATCCTTGAGCCAGCAAGACTCTGGAGATCTGTTTGGTTTGTCTCTGCTTAAGCTGTTCTTGTTGCAGTTCTCCCTTCTCCGCTTATAGTCTCAACTTGTAGGAATCATTGAAAGCAATTAATCCTTGCTGCATAACAGGGATTATAAAGCAAGCCACGTTAAATTGAAAATTTTTAACACATCCTGAGGACCTGTGCAAAGAGAAGTGTGGGAAATGGTTTGGCTTAAGTTTTAAACCTTGCGGAAGTTTTATGGAGAAGCTTATGTTGGAAGGAGATTTTGAATCATTTTCTCTCGTGCAGTGTTGTCAAAGGCGCGCTTAAAGCACGCTTAAGCCCTGAAGCGAGACTCAAAAGAGGTTGAGCGCTTCGCTCGCTTTGTGGCCGCTTTAGTGTCACATAAAAGCTCTAAGGCACTCTTCCTTGCCAGTGAGTGTAGTGTGAAGAGGCGATCTTAAACAATTGATATTTCACTTTATCGTGATTTTTTTTTCAATTTGTTTGTCCATATAATTGTTATTCATGCTTATAATGATTAGTCTTGGGCTACATGCATATTTTTATTTTTTCTCCCGTTGCGCCTTTTTTCATTAAAGCCTACACTTCATTTGCGCTTTCCACTTAAAACTCCAACGGACCTTAGAGCTTTTTTACGCTTTTCGCCTTTGATAACACTGCTCTCGTGGAGAATTATGATCTAGAGCTTGTGATATCAACATCACCAGTCAATTAAATGCGAACGCAGGGGGATATATATATATTCATCTTGATTGATTTTTAACTTTTATTTGGAAAAGTTTATAATTTATTATCTACCCATCAAAAAAAGAAGTTTATAAGTTATTATGTAGCAAAGATAACAAAAGTGATGTGGAAACTGTTGTAACACAATAGCCATTGATTTCTCCTGTGCCTGTTAAGCTTTAGCCAAAATCAGGTCTTTTTACTTACTAATTCATCTTTTAGGTTACTTGCTTGCTTGCCTAATTGTTATAATAAATTTCAGTTTTCATGTGTTTATATATATATGTGTCATTGCAGGCAGGAGATGGAAGAGCCCATGCACCTAATGGCACTGCGACACCTGCTTCAGGATCCGCTTCTTCAACAGTGAGTTCATCAGTCTGCTGCATATGTTGCTTTCTGTTTTACAGTTTTCTAAGTTGACTACAATTGACTTCTGATATGTGTTCATATCTTCTTTAGGCCAAGGCTCGTTCTCAAAATCAAACTGTCGTCGTTCAAAATCCAATGTCTGTCGATGAGAGTGGAAAGTTGGTAAGCATCTTCATGTTTAACCTCTGATTTGTTCATTTATTTGTTTATTAGGCCTCTTCAGATTCAAGTTGTCTGCTTTACTATTAATGATACAATTTTTACATTTTTCTAGGTGAGCAATGTTGTTGTTGGTGTAACGACAACATAGTAACATATGAGTAAAAGAAGTTGTTTGTCGAAGACAGTTGAAAATTTTGCTCGCATCAATTGGAAGGACGAGTATAAAGATGGCTCACTGCATATAAATATGGTAGTGTCTAGTGTTAATACTACAGCCATACCCCTAATTTTCTGTAACATTTTGAATATGATTGGGTGATTGAGGCTACAATGATTTGTGTGATTATTTGGGAGTCAGTAATTGATGAACTATGCATTAGATTTGTGGCGTGAATATGCCCAATGTCACAAGTACAGAATGTGATGTACCTTATATGCCAGATATTAATACGTATGACCTTGAAACTTACTGGTCTGAAAGGCCTTGCTTTACTATGTAATAATTACTATAAAGTCGCGAATTGATTTAAAGTTAGTGAGTTCATAATGAGTGTAATCTTTATATATATTTATTTGTATATAGTTTGAGCTGAAAGTAATAAATTCAGTTGAACTTGGGAACGCGTCCTGAATTCATCTTTGATTAATATCGACATGATATGTCCATATTAATTTATCTGCTTTTCTATTTCTGAGTTTCTGGAAGTAAATTTCAAGTTTGTTAGAGTTGACAAAAATGGCTCCCATCTGAAAGAAATTCTAACCTAAAAGATGAAATGGAACTTATTTCTTTGTGATTGCGTACGATTGTCAAGAAAATGAAGGATATAATTTCTATTGAATTTATTGTTCAACAACAATATTATGGTAAAATATTTCTACCCCCTCCCAAACACACCCCAAACCCAAATACTCAGGTATTTAATTATAAAGGCTAAGTCTAACTAATATTGGTTTAATATCTCACTTTTCCACGCATAATCACCTCACATATACCAACTCGAAGATCATGTCTAAACTTGTCCCATACTTCATATATACAATAAGACCTCCATTTTCTCACCAACTGATTAACCTTTGATGACATAAAAAGTAAAATAATGAGAGAAAGTGCCATTATATATGAATCAACTGGCATGAGTAGCTGCATATTAGAAATTAAGCAAACACAAAATGGCTCAAGAAAATGGGCAACAAAAACCAGGTGTGGCTGCAGGAAGCAACAACCAGCAATTAGTAGGGGAAAATAACAACACTAGTAATTATAAGCCTAAGGATTACTATTATAATTGGGTAATGGCATTGTTGAGGTTATTGGCATTTGGTGCAACAATTTCAGCAACATTGGTTATGGCACTTAACAAGCAAAGGAAAACTTTTGTTGTTGCTACAATTGGTACCACTCCTATTCAAGCCACCCTCACTGCTAAGTTCCAGCACACTCCTGCTTTTGTGTAATCCCTTTAATTTCTCATTATCTTATATGTTCTTTCTGTAATTTCTTTACACACCCCTGTCAATATATTTTATTATTCGGATAAAGTTATTGCCATGTGACCAGGAGGTCACGGGTTCAAGCCGTGAAAACAGCCTCTTGCAGAAATGCAAGGTAAGGTTGCGTATAATAGATCCTTGTGGTCCGGTCCTTCCTCGGACCCCGCACATAACGGGAGCTTAGTGCAACTGGACTGCCCTTTTTTTGTCACTATATATAAATTAATTTTTTTTAGAACTTATAAAATTCTTTTTCTCGGAGAAAAAGAAAATCACTCTTCTTAACTTTAATTGGAAAAAAATATTAGTATAAAATATTGCAAGTGCTGTTGCAGCACAGAATAATATAGTCAAGGTGGTGATTTTAATTTGTGTATATATGCAGGTTCTTTGTGATAGCAAACGGACTGTGCAGTCTCCATAACTTGCTCCTGTTAGCAGCTTGTTTTGTTGGAAGCAAATATGATTTCAAGGGACTTCGTTTTTATGTGATTGGAGTCCTTGACATGGTAATCAATCCATTTAATTGCCGCGCGCTAATTCCCCATTTTTAGTATAAAGGAATTTTCCTCTATCGATTGTGAAGGAGCCTTGGAGCAACAGTAAAGTTGTCTTCGTGTGACCTATAGGTCACGGGTTTGAGCCGTAGACTATGTTTGCATCAGGCTAGGCTGCCTACATCACATCCCTAAGCGTGCGGCCCTTCCCGGAACCTGTGTAAACGTGATATGCTTTGTGCACCTGTGCCCTTTTTTTCACTCTAAATGTTTCCTTTTCATTANGTGCACCACGCTTATAAACAGGAGGCTACGGGACATATAGGATGTCATCCTCTCTTTTTGTCTTTGATCGTGCGATATAAGAATTCACGTTCCTAACAATATGCTATATTTTCATCGATGTCTCCAAAGACTACAACCGCCTAGAAAGGAATGTCCATTGTTGGGGAGACTACTAGTCGAGCACCACGAGTGACCAGGGCTCGGGGAGAGTCTCATAGTGAGATTCCATCTTAGACTTCACATACCCCGTCTTTTTCAGAAGGGTTTCGAGGGGCACTAGCTCCAGTGCCCGCCCATGTACGTCCAGCTACTCAGCCGGATGCACCGGATCAGGAGATGAGAGATGCTATTCAGCTATTAACCCGATTAGTAGCCACGTAGGCTCGGCATCAGGAAGTAGGTATTGGCCATGCAAATAGGTCCGTCAGTGCAAGAGTTCGTGACTTCATTAATTTAGACCCTCCGGTATTCACGGGGGCAGATCCAGACGAGGACCCTCAGGTATTTATTGATATAGTTCAGAGGACGTTAATGATAATGAAGTCCACTGTGACTGGGTCAGTTAAGCTAGCTTCCTATGGACTCCGAGATGTTGCAGTTAATTGGTATGCGTGTTGGGAATTTTCCAGGGGTGAGGATGCCCCTCCACCAGTATGGTAGGAGTTTACAGAAGCTTTTCTTCATCATTATCTGCCATGAGAGCTTAGACGGGCCAGAGTTGATAGGTTTTTTACCCTTCGGCAAGGTAACGAGTGTTCGGGAGTACAGTTTTTTTTTGATTCGTTGTCTATGTATCCTCCCACTATTTTATCTAAGATGGAGGATCGGAAGAACCGGTTCGTGTTGGGCTTAGACCCTCACTTGCTTAATGATTGTATGTCGGTCTCACTTCAGCTATACATGGATATTTCTCATATTCAGGCATACGCTCAGGGTGTAGAGGAGTGTAAGTAGAAACGGAGGGCCGATCGTGAGCATGATAGGGCCTAGAATAAGAGGACGAGGTCTTCGGGTCCTTCCGGTGAGTTTCGAGGTGGTCAGAGGCAGCAGTACCCGAGGTATCCAGCCAAGCCATTAGCTAGCGCACCCCCTCAGTTTGGCGGTAAGAGATTTGATCGTTCCACATATTCAGGGTCTGGTCAGAATTTCAGGGCCTCAGGTTCTCGGTATAGGGGTGAGTCAAGTCAGATGCGGCCGCCCTTGCCACGATGTTCTCAATGTGGTAAGCAGTATATCGGGCAGTGCCGTATGGTATTAGTTATTTGTTATACTTGTGGTTATCCTGGTCACGTTATGAGGGCTTGTCCAAAGAGATGTGATGTAAGCGTAGCTCAGCCAACTGGATCTGTAGCAGGTTCATCATCATCAGTATGCCCCCCTGGGAAAGGTCCATAAGCACCAAT
>MDKI01051412.1:0-21797 GCA_005239505.1 Nicotiana paniculata | reverse complement strand
ATATATATATATATATATATATATATATATATATATATATATATATATATATCTTTACAGTTATTCCGCTTTAGCTTCTGTCTGTTTATATGACTAAAAATTGATATAAATGGCTAGATATCTCTAACGTTGGCTTGCCTAGAAAGTGTGATGTTAGGCGCCATCATGATCCCGACGGTGGGAATTTTGGGTCGTGAAAAGTTAGTATCAGAGCACTAGGTCGCTTAGGTCTCACACTTCACTGACAAGTTTACTAGAGTCTGGGGATCGGTACAGAGACGTCTGTACTTATCTCTAAGAGGCTATGAAGTCTAGGAACATATTTCACTTTTATTCAACTCTATCATGCGATTTTGTTATCTCAATACCGAATGAAATCTCGTATTCTTATTCTCTCGCAGATGGCGAGAACACGTATCACTTCTCCTGCCGATCAGCCGCTAGAGCGTCCAGAAGAAGCTCCTACAAGGGCCAGAGGCCGAGGCAGTGGCAGGGCTCATCCCAGAGCCCGAGCAGCAGCCCCAGCTGTGGAGCCTCTGGTAGAGTTCAATGAGGAGGTTCCAGCTCAGACTATTCCTGTTGGACCAGCACAGGTTCTGGAGGGGTTTATTGCCACCCCAGTGCTCTAGGATGTCTTGGTCCGATTAGTGGGCCTTATGGAGACTGTGGCCCAGACTGGGGCATTCCCCATGGTTCCAGCCGTATGTCAGGATGGAGGAGGAGCCCAGACTCCTGCTACTCACACTCCGAAACAGATGGCTCCCTAGTTTCACACTCCAGCAGCTTATCCAGTCGGAGCAGTTCAGCCGGTTGCTGCGGCACAGCCCGGTGATGGGACGACTACGTCTTTCGAGGCTTTGTGGAGATTGGATAGGTTTACCAAGCTCTTTCCAGTTCATTTCAGTGGTGCTACTTTAGAGGATCCCCATGAGTATCTTGATAGTTGTCATGAGGTTCTTCAGAACATGGGTATATTGGAGACCAATGGTGTCGACTTTGCTGCTTTAAAGATGACTAGTCCGCTAAGAAATGGTGAAGAGATTATTTATTGACCAGACCAGCTGGGTCACCTGATCTTACTTGGGACCAATTCTCACATCTCTTCTTAGAGAAGTTTCTTCCTATCACCTTGAGGAAGGAGCGGTACCGTCAGTTCGAGCGTCTCCAATAGGGCAAAATGACTGTTACTTAGTATGAGAATCGTTTTGTCGATTTGGCCCGTCATGCTATTCATTTTCTTCCCACAGAGAGAGCGGGTGAGGACGTTCATTGAGCGTCTTGCTCAGCCTATTATATTGAAGATGGCTAAAGAGACTGGGAGCCAGATTTATTTCTAGGATGCGGTCGATGTGGCCAGACGAGTCGAGATAGTTCTTGGACAAGAAGGTCAGGGGTCAGATAAGAGAACTCGTCATTCCAGCAGATTCAGCGGTGCCTCATATGGAGGCAGGGGTACTTTTAGTAGAGGCCATCCTCCTAGGCCATTCCATTCAGCGCTTCAGGCATCCCTCAGTGCTTCAGGTGGTTGTGGTTCTTATGTACCCCCTTTTGAACAGCCAGCCTATAGTGCACCACCATCTCCTATCAGAGCACCTCCCCTTTAGAGTTATTATCGTGGTCAACCGGCTCGTCAGGGCCAATCTCAGTTTCCACAGCCACAGTATCAGGATGGATGTTTCGAGTGTGGTGATTATGGGCATATTCAGAGGACCTGCTCGAGATTATTGGGTGTTCAGTCACAGCATTAAGGTTCTCGTGCCATGGTTCTGGCACCAGTTGTTGCACCACCTGCTCAGCCAACCAGAGGCAGGGGTGAAGTAGCCAGAGGTAGGGGCCATATTGTCAGAGGTAGAGGTCAGGCCGTTAGAGCTGGAGGCCCGCCACCTAAAGGTTGTCTCAGAGATATGGTTCAGAGTGGTGGGGCCCATCCCCGATGTTATGCTTTTCCAGCCAGACTTGAGGCTGAGTCATCCGATGCTGTCATTACAGGTACTCTTTCAGTTTGTAGTAGATATGCTTCAGTTCTATTTGATCTGAGGTCCACTTACTCCTATGTTTCATCTTATTTTGCTTCATATTTTGTTGTATCTCGTGATTCCTTAAGTTCTCCTGTATATGTATCCACAACTGTGAGGGATGCTATTGCTGTAAATCGTTTATATCGTTCGTGTGTGGTCACTATTGGAAGTCTTGAGACCAGTATAGACCTTTTGCTCTTAGATATGGTGGAGTTCGATGCTATATTGGGTATGGATTCACCTTATCACGCTATTTTGGGTTGTCACGCCAAGACATTGACATTAGCCTTGACGGAGTTGCCTCGATTAGAGTGGAGGGGGACTCCTGGCCATACCTCCAGCAGGGTTATTTCTTATATGAAGGCTCGGCGTATGGTCGAGAAGGGGTGTTTGGCCGATTTGGCTTATGTTCGTGATTCTAATGCTGAGGTTCCTTCCATGGATTTTGTGCCTGTTGTTCGTGACTTTCCAGAGGTATTTCCTGCAGACCTGCCGGGGATGCCACCCGACAGGGAACTCCACTCTTTTCTCCTTTTAGGGAGAGGATTAACTTTTGTATTTTGGCTCCGGGCACTCAGCCCATTTCCATTCTGCCATACCGGATGGCCCCACCAGAGTTAAAAGAGTTGAAGGAAAATTTGCAGGATTTTCTTGAAAAGGCTTCATCAGACCTAGTGTATCGCCCTGGGGTGCAACAGTTTTGTTCGTGAAGAAGAATGATTGGTCTATGAGGATGTGTATAGATTATTAGCAGTTGAACAAAGTCAACATCAAGAACAAGTATTCGTTGCCGAGGATTGATCATTTATTTGATCAGCTTCAGGGTGCCAAGGTGTTTTCGAAGATTTATTTGAGATCTGGCTACCATCAGTTGAGGATTAGGGCATCCGATGTCCCTAAGATAGCATTTCATACACGGTATGGGCACTATGAGTTTCTGGTGATGTCCTTTGGGTTGACCAATGCCCCAGCAACATTTATGGACTTGATGAACCGGGTGTTTAAGCCTTATTTGGATTCTTTTGTGATTGTGTTTATTGATTACATCTTGATATACTCCCGCAGTCGGGAGGAGCATAAGCAACACCTCAGAATAGTGCTCCAGACTATGAGGGACAGTCAGTTGTATGATAAATTTTTGAAGTACGAGATTTGGTTGGATTCAGTCTCTTTCTTGGGACACGTCGTATCACCAGAGGGTATTCAGGTAGATCCTAATAAGATTGAGGCAGTCAAGAACTAGCCTAGACCCACTTCAGCCACGGAGATCAGGAGCTTCTTGGGTTTGGCGGGCTATTACTATCGATTTTGTGGAGAGATTTCATCTATAGCAACCCCGTTGACCAGGTTGACCAAGATGGGTGGCCCATTTAGGTGTTCGGACGAGTGTGAGGCGAGCTTTCAGAAGCTCAAGACAACTTTGAGTACAGCGCCGATGTTGGTGTTACCATCAGGTTCAGGATCTTACACGGTATATTGTGATGCCTTCCGTGTTGGGCTCGGGTGATTCCATATGCATCTCGGAATTCGAAGGTTCATGAGAATAATTACCGTGTTCATGATTTGGAGTTGGCTGCCATTGTTCACGCGTTGAAGATTTGGAGGCACTATCTTTATGGCGTGTCGTGTGAGGTTTTCACGGATCATTGCAGCCTTCAGTATTTGCTCAAGCAAAAGGATCTCATTTCAGGCAGAGGAGATGGTTGGAGCTATTGAAAGACTATGATATCACCATATTGTATCATCCTGGAAAGGCCAATGTGGTGGTCGATGCATTGAGTAGGAAGGTAGTGAGTATGGGCAGGCTTGTGTTCATACCAGTCGGTGAGAGACCGCTAGCTTCAGATGTTCAAACTTTGGCCAATCATTTTGTGAGGTTGGATATCTCAGAGCACGGTCGTGTTCTAGCTTTCACAGTCGCTCGGTCTTCCTTGTTTGAGCGTATCAGAGATCGGCAGTATGATGACCCTCATTTGTTGGTCCTTAGGGATACAGCTCGGCATGGTGGTTCCAAGCAGGTTACTGTTAGAGATGACGGATTTTTGAGGATGCAGGGTCACGTGTGTGTGCCTAATATTGATGGGCTTCGTGAGTTGATTGAAGAGGCCCACAATTCTCGATATTCTATTCACCCGAACACCAGCAAGATCTACCAGGACCTGCGAGCATTATTTATGGAGAAGTATGAAAAATGATATAGTTGCTTATGTAGCTCGATGCCAGAATTGTCAGCAGGTGAAGTATGAGCATCAGAGATCCGGTGGTTTGCTTCAGCAGATAGAGATTCCTGAGTGGAAGTGGGAGCGTATCACTATGGACTTTGTTGTTGGACTCTCAAGGACTTAGAGGAAGTTCGAGGCTGTTTGGGTCATTCTGGATAGGCTGACTAAGTCAGCACACTTCATTCATGTGGCAATTACCTATTCTTCGGAGTGGTTGGCAGAGATTTATATTCGGGAGATCGTCCGTCTTCACGGTGTGCCCGTGTCTATCATTTCTGATCGAGGTACGTAGTTTACCTCGCACTTCTAGAGGGCAGTACAACGTCAGTTGGGTACACGGGTTGATATGAGCACAGAATTTCATCATCAGATGGACGGCAGTTTGGGCGTACTATTTAGATCTTGGAGGATATGCTTCGCGCTTGTGTTATAGACTTCGGAGTATCATGGGATCAGTTCTTGCCCCTTGCAGAGTTTTCGTACAACAACAACTACCAGTCGAGCATTCAGATGGCTCCCTATGAGGCATTATATGGTAGACGGTGCAGGTCACCAGTTGGGTGATTTGAGCCGGGGGAGGCTTGGTTGTTGGGTACAGATTTAGTATAGAAGGCCTTGGACAAGGTCAAGATTATACAGGATCGACTTCACATAGCTCAGTACAAACAAAAGGGTTTTGACGACGTAGAGTTCATGATGTGGTATTGATGGTCTGGGAGAGAGTATTGCTTCGGGTGTCACCCATGAAGGGTGTCATGAGGTTTGGGAAGAAGGGCAAGTTGAGCCCTAGATATATATCGGAACTGTTGAGATTCTCGATAGAGTGGGAGAGGTGTCCTATAGACTTGCGTTGCCTCCGGGGTTATCATCAGTTCATCCAGTATTCCATGTGTCCAAGCTTCGGAAATATCATGGTGACCCGTCCCACATGTTAGATTTCAGCTCTATCTAGTTGGAAAAGCATTTGACTTATGAGGAGGAGTCGGTGGCTAATGTAGACCGGTAGGTTCGTCATTTGAGATCGAAGAGTTATTCTTCTGTTCGAGTGTAGTGGATAGGTCAGCCTGAGGCAGCTACTTGGGAGTCCGAGTCGGATATGTGGAGTAGATATCCCCACTTATTCACCAGTTCAGATGCTTTTCTATGTCCGTTCGAGGACGAATGATGGTTTTAAAGGTGGAGACTGTGATGACCCAAAGGGTCATCTTAAGTTTTAGAATTCAATTTTTTGCTTTATAGCCTTAGAAATCTCATTTTTACCCTCCTCGATTTACGTGCGTGTTCGAGCATGATTTTCGGAAAGCTTTTATATTGAAAATTGAGGAATAATAATTTATGGCCTAAAAAGTTGATTTTAGTTGACTTCGGTCAATGTTTTGATTAAACGGACCCGGACCCGTGTTTTGACGATCCCGGTGGGTCCGTAGTAAAATATGGGACTTGGGCGTATGCCCGGAGTCAAATTATAATTGTTATAAGAAATTGGTTAATGTTTGATATTGTTGATATTCGGTCCGTATTTTGGTTTCGGAGCCCGATACAGGTCCAATATGATATTTATACCTTATTTGTGAAATTTTGGTGAGAAATGGAACTGATTTGACGTGATTCGGATGTCTGGTTGAGAAAATGGAAATTTTAAATTGTTCTTGAGAATTTCATATGTTTTGGTGCTAAATTCATAGTTCTAGGTATTATTTTTACTATTTTATCGCTCGAGCAAGTTCGTATGATGTTTTTAGACTTGTGTGCATGTTTGGTTTGTACCCCCGAGGGCTCGGGTGAGTTTCAGGTAGGCTACGAAGTGGAAAGAACTTAGAAAAAACATAGCTGATGTGTGTTCAGGTCTACAGATCTTGCATTTGCGAGGTCTGTCTCGCAAATTCGAGCCTCCCATTTGCAAAGAAGCTTCTCATTTTCAAGCCTGGGTTAGGTCAGGGTAGTATCGCATTTGTGACAAAAAGTTCGCATTTGAAAAAGCTGCAGAAAATGCGCAGAGTTCGCATTTGCGAGCTTCGCAATTGCGAAAACTCTGGTCGCAAATGCGACATCTGCAGCTGATATGTCTTGACTTAGATGAGATTTTTCTCATTTTTCAACAATTCCAAACAAGAGAAATGGTCTAGGAGATTTTTCAAAGGCAACTTCCTCCCTAAATCATAGGTAAGTGATTCTTAACTCGTTTCTTTCAATCTTTCACTTCATTTTACAAGATTTCAACCTAAAATCTAAGGTTTTCATGGTGGAATTGGGGATTTTTGGGTAGAAACTAGGTATTTCAAAATTTGGGGATTTAGACCTCAAATTGAGGTCAGATTCCAAAACCAATTATATATCCGGGCTAGGGGTGAATGGGTAATCAGGCTTTGGTCCGAATTTCGGATTTGGACCAAGTAGACCCGGCTGTTGACTTTTTCAAAAATGACCTAAATGGAACCTTTAGTTATCGTGGGTGATTTCCAAGGCTTATTTTGAATCGTTTGGTTGGTAATTTGCTAGATATTTTTGGCTCGGAGGCTAATTTGAAAGGCAAGGTTGTGATTGAACTTTGAGTGATATTTGGAGCGAGGTAAATGTTGTGTATAACCTTGAATTGAGGGTTAAGGAACCTTTTCCTTAATTGTTACGTGGTAAATCATGTGACCGGCGTATACGTGAGGTAACGAGTACCTATACGCCGCCAATCTACCTGTGTTACTTGCTTTCTTCCGTTCTCCTTATATTGTTTTCCTTCTTGCTTTACTTGTTACATGTTTAATTGTAATTACATGCCTAATTGTTACCTGTTAGATAATGTGCTCCCTTGTTGAAGATAATTGTTACCCCGTAGGATTGTTGCTTCCCCTTTATTGCCTTAAGTTGTTCTTGTTGGAATTTTCTGTGATGTCTGGGTTTGGTCTCGCCGAGTAGTGTTAATTTTATAGAGTTTTATTGATTATATGACTTCCGGTTGCCTTGTTCTAATTTTTAAGCGGTTGTAAGGTCCTTGTGTGAATTTTAGGAAACTTCCGTACACTATGTATAATTTATTATGGTATGGTGGGATCGGGTTGCACGCCGCAACAGGAGGAGTAAGGAAGGATTGATGAGGAGGAATAAGGGTGAATCTGATTATTCGGTGGGATCGATTTGTACGCCGCAACGGGAGGAATACGGGTCGAATGATACAGAGCAATAAGGGTGAATTGTTATGTGGATATTGATATATGGTGGGATCGGGTTGCACGCCGCAACATATATATATATATATATATATATATATATATATTATTTACTTTTATTGTAATTGTTACGGAGGAATAACGGAGGATATGTGGGATCGGGTTTCACGCCGCAACATATATATACATTATTTACTTTTATTGTAATTGTTACGGAGGAATAAGGGAGGATTGGTGGGATCGGGGTGCGCGCCGCATCAATATATGTGTTTATGTATTCTTCTCTGACTGTGTAAGTTATTCGGTGGTTTTACATTTCCCCTAAGGATTGGTTATAGCTGGGTATTGATAAGACACTGAAGTTATGCATTTATTCCTGCAATTTACGGCTTTTAAATTATACGGTTCTCCTTTTCTGCCTTATTATTTATCGCCTGTAGAATATATTGTGAGTGTCCCACCGTAGCCTCATCACACCTTCGTCGAGGTTAGCCTTGACACTTACCAAGACATTGGGTCGGTTGTACTAGTACCGCACTCTACACTTCCTGTGCAGGTTGCGGAGCAGGTTGTGGCTGATCGAGAGATTGGCTCAGGTTCACAGCTCGGAGACCCAAGGTAGTCCTGTTGGCGTCCGCAGACCCTGGCGTCCCTTTCTACATATCTTCTTTACTGTTTTCCTTTACTTTCCAAAATAGTTGTAAATTTCTTTCACATAATTGATTGTAGAAAAATCATAAAACGTTCGTGAATTGTGACACCAGAATTTTGGGTAGAAGTAATATTTAAATGACTTAGATATCTATATGTCTTTACAGTTACTCCTCTTTAGCTTCTATCTGTTTATTGATATGACTAAAAATGGATATAAATGGCTAGATAATCTCTAACATTGGTTTGCCTGGAAAGTGTGATGTTAGGCGCCATCACGATACCGACGGTGGGAATTTCGGGTCGTCACAAGTTGCTATCAGAGCACTAGGTCGCTTAGGTCTCACAATTCAAGGACAAGCTTAGTAGAGTCTGGGGGATCGGTACAAAGACGTCTGTACTTATCTCCAAGAGGCTATCAAGTCTAGGAACATATTTCTCTTGTATTCAACTCTATCATGCGATTTTGCTATCTCAATACCGAATGAACTCTCCTATTCTTATTCTCTCGCAGATGGCGAGAGCACGTACCGCTTCTTCCACCGATCAGCCGCCAGAGCCTCCAGAAGCAGCTCCTACGAGGGACAGAGGTCGAGGCTGAGGCTGTGTTAGAGGCCGAGGCAGTGGCAAGGCTCAGCCCAGATCCCGAGCAGGAGCCCGAGCTGTGGAGCCTCAGGTATAGTTTGATGAGGAGGTTCTATCTTAGACAATTCCTACCGGACCAACTCAGGTCCTGGAGGGGTTTATTGCCACCCCAGTGCTCCAGGATGCCCTGGTCCGATTAGTGGGCCTTATGGAGAGTGTGTCCCAGGCTGGCACATTCCCCATGGCACCAGCCGTATCTCAGGCTAGAGGAGGAGCCCAGACTCCTGCTACTCACACTTTGAAATAGATGGCTCCCCAGTTTCAGACTCCAGCAGCTTATCCAGTCGGAGTAGTTCAGCTGGTTGCTGCGGCACAGCCTGGTGATGGGACAACTATGTCTTCCGAGGCTTTGTGGAGATTGGATAGGTTTACCAAGCTCTTTCCAATTCATTTCAGTGGTGCTACTTCGGAGGATCCCCATGAGTATCTTGATAGTTTTCATGAGAATCTTCGGAACATGGGTATATTGGAAACCAATGGGGTCGACTTTGTTGCTTTCATATGACTAGTTCCGCCAAGTAATGGTGGAGAGATTATTTATTGACCAGACCAGCTGGGTTGCCTACTCTTACTTGGGACCAGTTCTCACATCGCTTCTTAGAGAAGTTTCTGCCTATCACCTTGAGGGAGGAACGCCACTGTCAGTTCGAGCGTCTCCAGCAGGGCATAATGACTATTACTCAGTATGAGACTCGTTTTGTGGATTTGGCCCATCATGCTATTCTTTTGCTTCCCACATAGAGAGAGCAGGTGAAGATTTTTATTGAGGGTCTTGCTCAGCCTATTAGATTGCAGATGGCTAACGAGACTGGGAGCCAGATTTCTTTCCAGGATGCGGTCAATGTGGCCAGACGAGTCGAGATGGTTCTTGGGCAGGGAGGTCAGGGGTCAGATAAAAGACCTCGTCATTCCGGCGGATTAGCGGCGCTTCATCTAGAGGCAGGGGTACTTTTGGTAGAGGTCATCCTCCTAGGACATTCCATTCAGCACTTCAGGCATCCCTCAATGCTTCAGGTGGTCGTGGTTCTTATGTACCTCCTACTGGGTAGCCAGCCTATAGTTATTATCGTGGTCAGTTGGCTCGTCAGGGTCGTCTCAGTTTCCACAGCCACAGTACCAGGATGGAAGTTTCGAGTGTGGTCATTATGGGCATATTTGGAGGACCTGCCCGAGATTATTGGGTGTTCAGCCACAGTAACAGGGTTCTCGTGCCATGGTTCCGGCACCAGTTTCTGCACCGTCTGCTCAGCAAGCCAGAGGCAGGGGTCAGGTAGCTAGAGGTAGGGGCCAGATAATTAGAGGTAGAGGTCAGGCCGTTAGAGGTGGAGGCCCGCAAGCTGGAGGTTGTCTCAGAGATATGGTTCAGAGTGGTGGGGCACAACCCCGATGTTACGCTTTTCCAGCCAGACCTGAGGTTGAGTCATCTGATGGTGTCATTACAGGTATTGCTTCAGTTTGCAGTAGAGATGCTTTAGTTTTATTTTATCTGAGGTCTACTTACTCCTATGTTTCATCTTATTTTTCTTCATATGCGGTTGTACCTCGTGATTCCTTAAGTGCTCATGTATATGTATCCACACCTGTGGGGGATGTTATTGTTGTAAATCGTGTATATCGTTCGTCTGTGGTCACTATTGGAAGTCTTGAGACCAGTGTAGACCTTCTGCTCTTAGATATGGTGGATTTCGATGTTATATTGGGTATGGATTCACCTTATCACACTATTTAGGACTCTCAGGCCAAGACATTGACATTAGCCTTGCCGGGGTTGCCTCTATTAGAGTGGAGATGGACTCCTGGCCATTACAGGGTTATTTCTTATATGAAGGCTCGGCGTATGATCGAGAAAGAGTGTTTGGCCTATTTGGCTTATGTTCGTGATTCTAGTGCTGAGGTTCCTTCCATGGATTTTGTGCCTGTTGTTCTTGACTTTCCAAAGATATTTCCTGTAGACCTGCCGCGGCTGCCATCCGACAGGGATATTGACATTTGTATTGATTTGGCTCCGGGCACTCAGCCCATTTCCATTCCGCCAAACCTGATAGACCCACCAAAGTTGAAAGAGTTGAAGGAACAGTTGTAGTATTTGCTTGATAAGGGCTTCATCAGACCTAGTGTCTCGCCCTGGGGTGCACCGGTTTTGTTCGTGAAGAAGAATGATTGGTCTATGAGGATGTGTATAGATTATCGACAGTTGAACAAAGTCACCATAAAGAACAAATATTCGTTGCCGGGGATTGATGATTTATTTGATCAACTTCAGGATGCCAAGTTGTTTTCGAAGATTGATTTGAGATCTCGCTACCATCAGTTGAGGATTAGGGCATCTGATGTCCCTAAGATAGCATTTCGTATGCGGTATGGGCACTATGAGTTTCTGGTGATGTCCTTTGGGTTGACCAATGCCCTAGCAACATTTATGGACTTGATGAACCGAGTATTCAAGCCTTATTTGGATAATTTTGTAATTGTGTTTATTTATTACATCTTGATGTACTCCCGCAGTCAGGAGGAGCATGGGCAACACCTCAGGATAGTGCTCCAGACTCTGAGGGACAGTCAGTTGTATGATAAATTTTTGAAGTACCTGTTTTGGTTGAATTCAGTCGCTTTCTTGGGCCACGTCGTATCAATAGAGGGTATTCAGGTAGATCCTAAGAAGATTGAGGCAGTCAAGAACTGGCCTAGACCCACTTCATCCACGGATGTCAGGATCTTCTTGGGTTTGACGGGCTATTACTATCGATTTCGTGGAGATATTTTCATCTATAGAAGCCCCATTGACCAGGTTGACCCAGAAGGGTGCCCCATTTAGGTGGTCAGACGAGTGTGAGGCGAGCTTTCAGAAGCTCAAGATAGCCTTGAATACAGCACCGATGTTGGTGTTACCATCAGGTTCATGATCTTACACGGTATATAATGATGTCTCCCGTGTTGGGCTCAAAGCAGTATTTATGCTGGAAGGCAGGGTGATTCCATATGTGTCTCAGAATTTGAAGGTTCATGAGAATAATTACCGTGTTCATGATTTGGAGTTGGCAGCCATTGTTCACGCGCTAAAGATTTGGAGGCACTATCTTTATGGCGTGTCATGTGAGGTTTTCACGGATCATCGCAGCCTTCAGTATTTCCTCAAGCAAAAGGATCTCAATTTGAGGCAGAGGAGATGGTTGGAGCTATTGAAAGACTATGATATCACCATATTGTATCATCCAGGAAAGGCCAATGTGGTGGCCGGCGCATTAAGTAGGAAGGTAGTGAGTATGGGCAGCCTTGCATTCATACCAGTCGGTGAGAGACCGCTAGCTTCAGATGTTCATACTTTAGCCAATCAGTTTGTGAGGTTGGATATTTCAGAGCCCTGTCGTGTTCTAGATTGCAAAGTCGCTCGGTCTTCCTTGTTTGAGCGTATCAGAGATCGGCAGTATGATGACCCTCATTTGTTAGTCCTTAGGGACACAGTTCGGCATGGTGGTGCCAAGCAGATTACTGTGTGTGCCTAATGTTGATGGGATTCGTGATTTGATCCTTGAGGAGGCCCACAGTTCTCGGTATTCTATTTACTCGGGCGCCACCAAGATCTACCAGGACTTGTGGCAGCATTATTGGTGGAGAAGGATGAAAAAGAATATAGTTTCTTATGTATCCGGTGCCTAAATTGTCAGCAGGTGAAGTATGAGCATCAGAGATTCGGTGGTTTGCTTCAGCAGATAGAGATTCATGAGCGGAAATGGGAGCGTATCACTATGGACTTTGTTGTTGGACTCTCACGGACTCAGAGGAAGTTCGACGTTGTTTGGGTCATTGTGGATAGGCTGACTAAGTCAGCACACTTCATTCCTGTGGCAATTACCTATTCTTCGGAGCGGTTGGCAGAGATTTATATTCGGGAGATCTTTTGTCTTCACGGTGTGCCTGTGTCTATCATTTCTAATCGAGGTACATAGTTTACCTCGCACTTCTAGAGGGAATTAAAACATTAGTTGGGTACGCTGGTTGAGATGAGCACAACATTTCATCATCAGACGGACGGACAGTCACTATTCAGATCTTGGAGGATATACTCCGCGCTTGTGTTATAGACATCGGAGGATCATGGGACCAATTCTTTCCCCTTGCAGAGTTTTCCTACAACAACAACTACCAGTCGAGCATTCATATGGATCCCTATGCGGCATTATATGGTACACGGTGCAGGCCACTAGTTGCGTGATTTGAGCCGGGGGAGCCCGGTTATTGGGTACATATTTAGTATAGGAGGCCTTGGACAAGGTCAAGATTATACAGGATCAACTTCACACAACTTAGTCCAGACAAAAGAGTTATGCCGACTGTAGAGTTCATGATGTGGTATTCATGGTCTGGGAGAGATTATTGCTTCGGATGTCACCCATGAAGGGTGTCATGAGGTTTGGGAAGAAGGGAAAGTTGAGCCCTAGATATATATCAGACCTTTTGAGATTCTCGATAGAGTGGTAGAGGTGGCTTATAGACTTGCGTTGCCTCCGGGGTTATCAGCAGTTCATCCAGTATTCCATGTGTCCATGCTCTGGAAATATCATGGTGACCCGTCCCACGTGTTAGATTTCAGCTCTATATAGTTGGAAAAGCATTTGACTTATGAGGAGGAGTCGATGGCTATTCTAGACAGGCAGGTTCGTCAGTTGAGATCGAAGAGTTATCCTTATATTCGAGTGCAGTGGAGAGGTCAGCCTGATGCAGCTACTTGGGAGTCCGAGTCGGACATGTGGAATAGATATCCCTACTTATTCACCAGTTCAGGTACTTATCTATGTCCGTTCGAGGATGAATTGTGGTTTTAGAGGTGGAGATTTGATATCACAAAGGGTCATCTTATGTTTTAAAATTCAGTTCCTCGCTTTATAGCCTTAGAAATCTCATTTTATCCTCCTCGTTTTACGTGCGCAGTCTGAGCATGATTTCCGGAAAGCTTTTATGTTGAAAATTGAGGAATAATAATTTATGGCCAAAAAAGTTAATTTTAGTTGAATTCGATCAACGTTTTAATTAAACGGACTCGGACCCGTGTTTTGACTGTCCCGGTGTGTCCGCAGTAAAATATGGGACTTGGGCGTATGCCCGGAGTCGAAATCTGAGGTCCCTAGCTCAAGAATTGAATTTTTGATTAAAATTGAAAGACTGAAATTATAATGGTTATAAGAAATTGGTTAATGTTTGATCTTGTTGATATAGGGTCCGAATTTTGGTTTTGGAGCCCGGTACAGGTCCAATATGATATTTATACCTTATCTGTGAAATTTGGTAAGAAATGAAACTGATTTGACGTGATTCGGACGCCCGGTTGAGAAAATAGAAATTAAAAGTGTTCTTAAGAATTTCATATGTTTTGGTGCTAAATTCATAGTTCTAGGTATTATTTTTACGATTTGATCGCATGGGCAAGTTCATATGATGTTTTTAGACTTGTGTGCATGTTTGGTTTGTAGCCTCGAGAACTCGGGTGAGTTTCAGGTAGACTACGGAGTGGAAAGAACTTAGAAAAAACATAGCTGGTGTGTGTTCAGGTCTACAAATCTTGCATTTGTGAGGTCAGTCTCTCAAATGCGAGCCTCGCATTTGCAAAGAATCTTCTCATTTGCGAGCATGGGCTGGGTCAGGGTAGTATCGCATTTCCTGTTCACATTTGCGACAAAAAGTTCGCATTTGCAAAAGCTGCAGAAAATGAAAAGAGTTCGCATTTGCAAGCTTCGCAATTGCGAAAGCTCTAGTCGAAAATGCGACATCTGCAGCTGATAGGTCTTGACTTAGACATAATTTTTCTCATTTTTCAAAATATTCCAAACACAAGAAACTCTCTAGGCGATTTTTCAAAGGCAACTTCTTCCCTAAATCATAGGTAAGTGATTTTTCACTCGTTTCTTTTAATATTTCACTTTTTTTACAAGATTTCAACCTAAAGTCTAAGGTTTTCATGGTGGAATTGGAGATTTTTGGGTAGAAACTAGGTATTTCGAAATTTGGGGATTTAGACCTCAAAGTGAGGTCGGATTCCAAAACCAATTATATATCCGGGCTCGGGGGTGAATGGGTAATCAGGTTTTGATCCGAATTTCGGGTTTGGACCAAGAAGACTCGGGTGTTGACTTTTTCAAAAATGATCTAAATTGAACCTTTAGTTATGTGGTAAATCATGTGAACCTATACGCTGCCAATCTACCTGTGTTACTTGCTTTCTTACGTTCCCCTTGTGTTATTTTTCTTCTTGTTTTACTTGTTACATGTTTAATTGTAATTACATGCCTAACTGTTACCTGTTAGATAATGTGCTCCCTTGTTGAAGAAAATTGTTACCCCGTAGGGTTGTTGCTTCCCTTTTATTGCCTTAAGTTGTTCTTGTTGGCATTTTCTGTGATATCCGGGTTTGATCTCGCTGGGTAGTGTTAATTTTGTAGAATTTTATTGATTATACGACTTCCGGTTGCCTTGTTCTAAATTTTAAGTGTTGGTAAAGGCCTTGTGTGAATTTTAGGGAACTTCCGTACACTATGTGTTATTTATTATGATATGGTGGGATCGGGTTACACGCTGCAACATAAGGAATAAGGGAGGATTGATGAGGAGGAATAAGGATGAATATGATTATTCGGTGGGATTGGGTTGCACGCCGCAACAGGAGAAACAAGGGTGGATTGGTACGGAGTAATAAGGGTGAATTACTATGTTGATATTCATATAAGGTTGGATCAGGTTGTACGCCGCAACATATATATATATATATATATATATTGTGTACTTTTATTGTAATTGTTATGGAGGAATAAGGGAGGATTGGTGGGGTCGGGTTGCACGCCGTAACATATATATATTATTTACTTTTATTGTAATTATTACGAAGGAATAAGGGAGGATTGATGGGTTCGGGATGCGCGCCGCATCAATATATGTATTTATGTATTCTTCTCTGACTGTGTAAGTTATTCGGTGGTTTTACATTTCGCCGAAGGATTGGTTATAGCTGGATATTGATAAGACGTTGAAGTTATGCATTTATTTCTGCAATTTACGGCTTTTAAATTATACTGTTCTCCTTTTCTGCCTTATTATTTATCGTCTCTAGCATATATTGTGAGTGTCCCGCCGTAGCCTCATCACACCTTCGTCGAGGTTAGGCTCGGCACTTACTAGTACATGAGGTCAGCTTTACTGATACTGCACTCTGCACTTCATGTGTAGATTTCGGAGCAGGTTGTGGTTGATCGAGAGATTGGCTCAGGTTCATAGTTCGGAGACCCAAGGTAGTCATGCTAGTATCCGCAGGCCCTAGCGTCCCCTTCTACATATCTTCTTTACTGTTTTCCTTTACTTTCCAAAACAGTTGTAAATTTCTTTCAAACAATTGATTGTAGAAAAATCATAGAATGTTCGTGAATTGTGACACCAGATTTCTAGGTAGAAGTGGTATGTAAATGACTTCGATATCAATACATCTTTACAGTTATTCCGCTTTAGCTTCTGTCTATTTACTGATAATGACTAAAAATTGCTATAAATGGCTGGATAATCTCTAACGTTGGCTTGCCTGGCAAGAGTGATGTTAGGCGTCATTACGATCCCGACGGTGGGAATTTCGGGTTGTGACACAAATATTACATCTCATGAGACGATCCTAAATATTTATAGACATTTTAAAATTAAACAAAATTCTAGATAATGTCTTAAAGTATATATAAATCAATTGTATGTTTATATGTCGGTTTGGTTCGAGTTCTTATACTCAATACCAAACCAAACCTAGTCGGATTTTTTAATCAATTTGATTTAACTTTTTATTTTGGTGCGATTTTTCGGTTCGATTTGAACACATCTAGTACTAATTTCAGTAATAGCAGTTGGCGTCCTAGTATATATAAAGTACAATATCAAGATCTAAGACTCCAAGTTCTGCAAACACAAGATATTCAATCGTTAATGTTTTGATTATAAACTTAAATATAATGTTAGATTCAGAACTAATTTATGTATTCTTAAATGTATATTGATATCCTCGTTTGAGCGAAACATCTAAATACAATTTCAAACATAATGATGATATATGAATTTAACCTAATTCTTTGATCTTTAATGCACCAATTAGTAATATTTACTATCTTTCGACAAATAATCAAAACTAATCGCATATTTAAAATTATCGACTTAATGTTCAGTGACTACAAAAATAAATGATCAATCTTTGGGGGATCCATAATTGACTTATAACCAAGAACTTCATTTTACCCATAAGTATTATATCATTTGTAAGCATCATTGGGAAATAGAATATAGATTTAACCGTTGCTTTAAAGTTAATTACTCATAACAATTCGACCACTTTGGTGATTAATGAATCATACATATTTTTTCGAAAAAAAATTAAGTATAAGTATTTGAATTAGGCGGTAACTGATATTTATATGTTGTTGGCATGATTTCCCGAAGTATATGAATAGTATACCCACTTGCACCGACTGATATTTATAGGTAGTCGTCTTGACTATAGATAGTGACGGATCCAGAATTTTCATTAAAAAATGTAAAAATATAAATAATTAGATACATCGAAAAGTCAAGAAGAGTCAACATATAGTAAATATACATAAAATTAAAAAGTTTATCTAACAAAATAATGTAATTTCCCGGCGCGACACCCCTAACTTCGATGTGGCTCCGCCACAGACTATAGGTAGAAAATCTGATTTGGATTATCTTCACAAATTTGTAAAAAATATTTACGTGTCTCATAACTGATGTCTTGAGCCATTAATTTATTCTCTGAAATTGTGGTCTCTAAATCTAAAATATATATTTAGGATTCCTTGGATTGCATATAAGAAATCATGACGATGGAGTTTGGTTGTCCATTTGTGACATTAATGAAGTAAAATTGACTTTGTGCATTTCTTAGAAAGCATGAACAAGGGCTGTTCAATTCTTTTCCATATTGAAAGTATTTTAGGCATCTGTATTTTCACTTATTTGATCGTTTATTTAGTAGCTGCCATGAGAACTAGGAATCTAAGATGGAGTATTTTTCTTCGATAGAGCATTGCACGATTAATTATTTGGCATAACTCTTGACTCTAGGTGTAATAATTGCTTTTGGATTTTGTGGAAGCTTTTGAGTTGGTGATAGCTAATTCGAGTTTCTCGAAAAAATATTGAAAGAATATAAAATAGAACATGATAAATTTTTAATTTATCGAGAATATAATTCTTAATAGGATGGTGTGATGGTTGAGAATGAACGCAAACCCTAATCAGTGTTTTAGGCGCTGATGTTAGTTCTGCTCCCATATATTTTCATAATTTGCTTACCTGCTCATTTGTTACTTCTTGCCTGCTTGACTTGCCTATTCTTATCCTCTAGGAATTTGCATCTAGGTATTTAATTACTTTTTAAGTGATGTTTGGCTGAAAATATAGGACTTTGGATATAGCTAGTTTAAAAGATTTAGGAAGCAACTTGTGTTTCAATATTCAATCGCCTATGTCCTTTAGGAGACTTAGAATTTGTTAAATTGCTAACAGTACAGAGCTATTTATTTGTCACTTGCCATCTTTATTTACCTGTAGATTTGCCTAAGTTTATTTCCTATTTATTTGAGTTATATGCATGGAAATTCACAAAAAATATCATACTTTATTTATATCATAAAGTTCAAGTTAATTTGAGTCCGAAAGGGAACCACTTTCATGCGGATTTTGAGGGTTTTCTTACACCTTCCACATTTTACTCGTAAAAAGGTACAATTGAATCTATAGCATGATTTATAAACAAGGAAATCGATTTGATCTCAAAAATGATAAATGAATTAAATTAAATGCAAGACTTAGCGTTAAAATCGAAATAAATATCAGATAGCTTGATTCCCGGAGCAAGGCTTCCGAAGGCAGCGATAAGAATAACATTACACATAAAATAAAATATTCTTTAGCTTGGAAATAGTGTGTCACATAATTTTATCAGAATTTTTGTATCTTACAATGGTTGTTAAAAGCCAATATTTATAGCTATACCTAGGGAATATGTCCTAGGATCAAGCCCCTCTTAAATGACAATAGTGGGGGCCATTGATGAATATGTAACAACAGGTTATGAATGCTAAAATTCTCTATAATGGTTGTGTATTTAATACTGAGGAATATTCTTAATTGAATGTTATTCGGTGACAAGTATTTGTTTGATCTCATTGATAATCTTCCCTTAGGGACCTACTCGGTGCCAACCGAAACTGTTGTCCTCGGTCTTGGTTTCTACTTGCTTCATCTTCCGTTTGTCCCCGGTTCCATGTGTCACTCTTTCATTCGAGCATTTAATATGAACTGATTTTACGCTATATAGATGTCCCCATGCTTTCCGATGGAATATCTTTGTGTCACCAAGAAGTTGGTGAAGATTTCTTTCTTGGCGGGAAATGTTCTGAACCTTTCTGAAAGGTATTTGACGCCTGATAAGACGCACGTCTCCTCGCATTTAATATCCCAGACACATGTTACCCCACAATTTAGCAATATTTTTGCTGGTTCTCGAGGTAATCATAGCCACAATTTTAGTCGCATTTTCCTTTACTTATAGGTCTCATTCTTCTTCTTTCACTTCTACCAGTTTCATAAACTCTTCTCAACTTCTCTGCATTAAACTTCTTTCTACTTCCATCTTTCTTTGATCTTCTAAAAAACTCTTATCGCCCTCTGCTGGTTATGGCTTCTTACACTAATTCTTCCAAGAACTTCGATTTTCTCTTCGGTGGGGTCCTGAAGAGGAGCATAGATAAAGAGGTCGATGTTGATGTTGATCCTCCTACAGTGAGCACCATCATCCCCAAACATCTTAACATAGCCAAAGACTTCGAAGAGAAGTTCCCTACTTCAACTCTCGCACTTGGGTTATTGGCAAATACCCTTCTTCTATTCGTGCTTCCAGTATTTATGCTGTGAAGGAGGACTGTGACTACCATGCCTTAAACATCATTGGATCTGGTGGAGCGAGTGACCTTCATTAATAAGGGTTTTACGTATGTTTACATGTATCCATTCATTCTGAGACCATTTTCTTTGAGCAGGGGACTTAACCCCGTGATTTTGGAACTGTGACACCGGTACCAGATTTTTTGGCACAAGTGGGCCCTTCGGTGTGAAAAACGATGACCTGTCTGTGACGGCTGTACCAGGAAATGAAGGAGCCCCTCACCTTGTCTCATATGATGAACCGTTACTCCCCCAAGATCTTTCGTGGGGGAGTAAAAAATTTCAGCAAGCGTGGACACCATGCATTGCTTACCAGCACGGATGACGACAAAAACCGTGAATGGATGGAGCGGTTTGTTGTTATTTCCACCAGGGATATCATCCCGACCACAACTCCATCCTTCCCTGAGTCCTGGACTCGCTCACGTAAGTTCAAAGTCTATGTTTTTTTTCTGAAAAAAGGTTGTTTCATGTCAATGCCGACCCTTATTATTTCATTATTTCCGCAACTCAGTTGACACCACCAAGTGTTGAAGGTTGTTTCATGAAAAAAGGTTGTTTCATGTCATTGCTGACCCTTCTCCTTTCATTATTTCAACAACTCGGTGGACACCACCAAGG
This sequence comes from Nicotiana paniculata, assembly GCA_005239505.1. Classification (NCBI taxonomy): domain Eukaryota; kingdom Viridiplantae; phylum Streptophyta; class Magnoliopsida; order Solanales; family Solanaceae; genus Nicotiana; species Nicotiana paniculata. The sequence continues at coordinate 1,493 of MDKI01051412.1, read as the reverse complement.
GTTGAAGTCCATGATCGGTTGATTCAGAAGATTCTGGACATTATCACGCCTAGGACCCGTCAGTGGAAGAGTTGACCCCTAAGTACTGGTGGAGGGCCAAGAATCACAGTAAATTGATTTTTCCTTCATTTTATCATTGTACATAGGAAAATTGACTGACCTCACCTTTTCGTTGGAGTCAAGTCTTCCGCAGGGTTCTGTTTCCATCCCTGAGGAGGATATTTTGGTTGATCCGGCAGAGGTTACGAGGTTGTTGAAGGAGGCTTTCACCCAAACATGTGCCATTGGATCTTCTTCCGGTGTAAGTGCTTCCTCTCACAGTCCCCGACCGGAGAACAAGAAACAAAAAAGACGGCGTTCTTCCTTGGTCGAGGGTAAGAATAAGAAAGTGAAGAAAGTTGCACCCGAGCCAGCCGCAACCATTGTGGTTATTGACGATGATGGTAAAGTTATTGATGAAGGGACTTCCCTACAAAGGAGACAACGACCTTCACCAGCTCAACAGAATGCTCAGTCTGAAGAGCTTAGAACCCCAACCGAGGACGATGCTCGAGCGCCCTAGTGAGAATTTGACTTAGTGGAGATTGACAATTCTCCTTTTTCGGTCTGAAATGTTGCTCCCGGTACCATGAGGCTGAGTACCAGGGCTCTTTCGCCTTCGGTTGGTGAGCAACCAACAAATAACAATGCCTATGTTGTAGCTGCTTCTGTACCTACAACATCATCAGCTTCATCCCTTTCTACGTCGGCTATACCTTCATCACTGGTAACTGCTACATCTCCCCTTCCGAGCGCAGGCGCTCGAGAGGAGGATGCCCCCCTCTAAGTCCCTTGACAATGAGAATTTAGGGCACAACTACTCGCCTCTTTCTGCAGATCCCCAAGGGAGGAGGAGTGTCTCACTCTCAGTGTCAATGGAGTGCCATCTACTGTCCAGGCCAGTAGAACTCACCAATTATCTGAAGTCGTTGGCTTCAGAGAATGATAAGAAGAAAATACACTCTCTTTCGGGGGACACTATGATAAACAATGCCATGGACAATGCAGCAGCGGTATTGTACTTGTTCTTTTTACTGTTTGTTTCTTCTTGACTTGTTATGACAGGGTTCTAACTTTGGTATTTGCTTCGCAGGACAACTTCCTTTCTTCCTGGGCCTTCAGAAACTGATAGGGATGTGCATAATTTAGTAAATATCGAATTACCGTACCGAAATCGAAAATTTTGGTATTCGATATTCGATATTTTGGTAATTGGTATGGTATTTGGTTTAGGTATGGTATTTGGTATTTTAAAATGAAATACTGATACCGTACTGAAATATATATTATATTACATAATAAATATTTTATTAATTATAACTGTGAACAACTAATTTTTTACCATACCAAAAATTTTAGTGTAAATATTTTTTTAGGTCTAATCTTAATATTTAAAAATTTTATCTTACTCTTCATAGGTTTTATTAAGAAAATTAAAAACTACAAAAATATTC
>ML363967.1:0-38276 GCA_005239505.1 Nicotiana paniculata | reverse complement strand
GTGCACAAAAAGTTGAGAAGAGAATGGAAGACATATTCAAAATAAAACAAGGAGACACGGAAAGTTTGTAGACAGGTTTCAACGAGAAAGAATGCAGTTACCCATGGTGCCTGATAATTGGTTAGCCATGGCATTCACAAGCAATCTGAACGATAAAAGCTCAGAAGCCACGAGACGACTTAAGGAGAGTCTAAGAGAACTCCTCGCTACAATATGGAACGATGTATATAATAGGTACAATACTAAACTCAGAATAGAAGAAGGTATCATTGCTCATTCGAGATATGAAGATCATTCCAGATCCAGATGTCCTGAATTAGATAGAAGATCAAGTAAAACCAGGTACGATCCTTACTTAGGATCCTCGGGATGCGATATCTGCCCCAGGTTCGAAAACACTAGGTCGGACTATAGACCACAAGGAAGAGACATAGTCTCATCCTCGTCTAGATCCAGAAAATATCGAGATGAGCGACCTAGAGGTAGTACTCAAATTGGGGATCATACCTTTAATGTAAGTACTACTGAACTTGTCTCAATATTGAGGAACATGAGAGACAAGGTTAACTGGCCCAAAGGGATGCGGTCAAATCCAAGTAGAAGAAACCCAGATCACTGGTGTGAATTTCACAACGATCATGGGCACAAAACTGCGGATTGCAGATTTTTACAAGGTGAAGTAGAAAATTTGTTAAAACACGGCTATTTAACAGAATTGTTTAGTGATAAAGGTAAACAGGCAGAACAAGCAGGAGCCCTCAAAGCCTCCTTCTCCAACACGAACCGTTAACGTAATACACGGGGGGTGAAGAAGTAAACAGAGTGATTTGCAAAACAACCATAAAGTTCACAATTACACATGGGAAAGGGGTTCGTGGAGAAGACGATATAACCTTCGATGATGCAGATATCAGCAGATTAATGCTTCCGCACAACGATGCTCTGGTAATATCTTTACTTATTCACGACATTAACGTAAAAATAGTGTTGATTGATCCAGGCAGTTCATTCAATATCATTTTGCTAAGAGTAGTGGAAGAAATGCTACTGGGGAATCACGCAATCCCAAAAGCTCGAGCCATATCAGGGTTTGATAACTCTACGGTTATAACAAAAGGAGAAATTGAGCTTAGCACTTATGCTGAGGGGGTGATCAAAAGTGCCAGGTTCTAAGTCATCGATAATGACATGGATTATAACGTGATCATTGGAAGGCCATGGATCCAGGACATGAAAGCGATACACTCCACATTGCATCAGGTAATTAAATTTCCCTCTGAATGGGGGATTCAACAAATCAAAGGAGATCAACAGACTGCAAGAAATATAAACTCTATGGTACACTTCAACAAGAAAATAGAGATAGAAGAATTACGAGATAAGAGAATCTCCCAAGAAGGTAACACAACCCAAACAAGCATGGAAGAAATTACTACCCAAATAGGTACGGAAGGTATTATTACTGAAGCATGTACGCGAGAAAATACTTACGAGAAGGAGAGTCAAGTTACCACAAAAGGTGTGCTATACCACACAGATGCAGATTCCAGACCAGACTTCATTCGTGAACCGGAGGAAGATGAGCACATCAAAACAACTACGGAGGAGCTCGAAGCTGTTCCGTTATCTGAACAAAAGCCTGAGCAGAAAGTGTATATAGGCACGAGGCTAGGCCCCGCTCGAAGAGGTAAGTTAATTGATTATTTAAAGGCTAACGCAGACTGCTTTGCATGGTCCCACTCAGATATGACAAGCATCCCACCAGAAGTGATGACTCATAAACTAAATGAAGATCTATCCTTCGTACCTGTAAAGCAGAAGAAAAGAAAGCAAGGACCATTCAAGAACCAAGCGATCGACGAAGAGGCACAGAAACTCCTGAAGATTGGTTCGATACAAGAAGTAACATACCCTAACTGGTTAGCAAACACCGTGGTAGTACCTAAAAAGAATGGCAAGTGGAGAGTACGCATAGATTATACTGNAAACTCTTGAAGATTGGTTCGATACGAGAGGTAACATACCCTAACTGGTTAGCAAACACCGTGGTAGTACCTAAAAAGAATGGCAAGTGGAGAGTACGCGTAGATTATACTGACTTGAATAAAGCATGCCCCAAAGATTCATTCCCATTGCCACATATAGATCAAATGATTGATGCCACAGCAGGTCATGAATTATTGAGCTTCTTAGATGCATATTCTGGTTATAATCAGATTAAAATGAATCCCTCAGATGAGGAAAAAATTTCCTTCATTACAAACAGGGGGACTTACTGTTATAAAGTTATGCCTTTTGGCTTAAAAAACGCTGGAGCCACCTATCAAAGGTTAGTGACTAAAATGTTCCAAGAACATCTTGGAAAGACGATGGAAGTCTATATTGATGATATGTTGGTAAAATAAACACAAGCACAAGACCATTTCCAACATCTCTCTAATGCTTTTGATATTCTACGCAGGTATAATATGAAGTTAAATCCAGAGAAATGCGCTTTTGGAGTGCAATCAGGTAAATTTTTGGGTTTCCTTGTATCAAACAGAGGAATAGAGGTAAATCCCGCTCAAATTAAAGCTATAGAGGAAATACCTGATATTTTAACAAATAAAAAGGAAGTTCAATGACTGACAGAGAGAATAACAGCTTTGGGTAGGTTTATTTCTAAATCCTCCGAAAAAAGTTTTAAATTCTTCTCAGTTCTCAAAAAGCAGAATCAGTTCGAATGGATTGAAGAATGTCAGCAAGCCCTCAAGAACTTGAAGATGTATCTATCGAAACCACCACTGCTTTCAAAGACAAAAGAAGGGGAAAGATTGTACATCTACCTGGCTGTCTCAGAAATTACTGTAAGTGCAGTATTGGTAAGAGAAGAAAAAGGTAAACAATCACTTGTCTATTATGTAAGGAAAACTTTGCTAGATGTTGAGACTAGATATCCACATCTGGAAAAGTTAGCCTTAGCTTTAATAATGGCCTCTAGAAAATTACGACCCTATTTTCACTGCCACCCAATCACCGTTGTGACCTCGTATCCTTTAAGAAATATTCTGCATGAACAGGAATTGTCAGGAAGATTAGCCAAGTGGGCCATAGAATTAAGTGAGCATGAAATAATCTATCAGCCCAGGACTGCAATTAAGTCTCAAATACTAGCTGTTTTTGTTGCTGACTTTAGTAATAGCATTGTATCTGAAGTAGAAAAAGAGTTACAACTCTTTAACGGTGTTAATCCAGGCCTATGGACCTTGTTCACCGATGGTTCTTCAAATATAAAAGGTGCCGGCTTAGGCATAGTCTTGATATCACCCACGGGTGAAAAGACACGGCAAGCTATAAAGTGTTATCCTATCACTAACAATGAAGCAGAGTACGAAGCTGTTATTGCAGGGCTTGAACTCTCACGGGAGCTCTCAATCGAGCAAATTGTGATCAACAGCGACTCCCAACTGGTAGTATATCAGATACAGGGGACTTACATCGCTCGAGAGACTAGAATGCAATAGTATCTTGAAAAAGCACGAGAGCTCGTGAGACAATTCAAAACATGGAAGGTAATGCAAATACCTAGAGAGGAAAATGCAGAAGCAGATGCATTAGCTAACCTCGCAGCAGTCACGGAAGTAACGAACAAAGACAATACAATTGTCGTTCAACTATTTCATTCAATAATAGACCAGGACAGGAATGAGGTAACTTTCAACAACCTAACCTTGGACTGGAGAAACAAAATTCTTAATTTTTTGCAGAATGGCACCGTACCTGAAGATAGGAAAACAGCTCAAGCACTTCGCCGCAAAGCTGCACGGTACTGCCTTATTCGCAACTCACTCTATCGAAAGATGTTCGGAGGACCCCTAGCTAAATGCCTCGGACCTAGCCAAACGGTTTGATGAAAGAAGTCCACAAAGGACGCTGTGGAAATCACTCAGGGGCGAGATCCTTAGTGAAAACACTAATCAGAGCCGAATATTATTGGCCTAAGATGGAAGAAGAAGCCGAGAATTTCGTATCCAAATGTGACAGATGCCAAAGGTTTGCCAATAACATGCATTCACCAGCGGAATTATTACATCCTATAATATCCCCATAGCCTTTCATGAAATGGTATGGACATAGTGGGACCTCTTCCCACAGCTAAAGGACAGGTACGGTTTCTACTCGTACTAAACGACTATTTTACAAAATGAGTAGAGGCAGAAGCGTTCAAAAAAGTGCGAGAAAAGGAAGTTAAAATCTTCTTATGGCGAAACATAATATGCCTCTTTGGAATACCAAAGGAAATCGTGTGTGATAATGGCCCACAATTCATAGGCTCGCAAATCATAGAATTTTTTGAAAGTTGGCAAATCAAGCGGATCACTTCAATGCCGTACCACCCCGTGGCTAATGGTCAAGCTGAGTCAACGAATAAGGTCATCATCAACAACCTAAAGAAGCGGCTGGATAAAGCCAAAGGAAATTGGCCTGAAGAGTTACCAACGGTACTATGGGCATACAGAACAACTTCGAAGATAGCCATGGGAGAAACTCTGTTCGCACTTGTTTATGGCTCAGAAGCCTTAATACCCGTGGAGATTGGCGAACCAAGCATAAGGTTCTCAACATCCATGGAAGGTGAAAATGACGACGAATTAAGGACAAACCTGGACCTGCTCGAACCACGGAGAGAAGCATCATTGATACAGATGGCAACTCAAAAAACAAATCATAGAGCGTTATTACAACCGTAAAGCTCATCTCAAGTACTTTAATATTTGGGAATTCGTCCTCAAAAAAGTCTTTTAATCAACAAAAGAAGCAGGTACAGGAAAGCTAAATCCAAACTGGGAAGGACCTTACAAAATCCAAGGCATAGCTGGGAAAGGCGCCTATGAGTTGGAAGCTATGGAAGACAGAGTTCTACTAACAAGCTGGAACACCATTCATCTAAAGAAGTATTACTTCTAAAATAAAATAATACCGTTAGGTATCACATGTTCGATTTTATTTTGAACATTTAAAAAATTTACTAACTTTTTTATATGATATACACAAAACTAACCCATCACCAGATGATGATATTAGACCTTCAAAGATGCGAGGAAATAACAAAATTCCTCGTCTAAGGTTACACTTTATGATGGACGTTTTAAAAGGGTTAAGTAGTCATCATCTAAAAACCTATATACCTTCGAGTCCGGAATGTTTTTCCTTTTCAGGAAAAGGACCACAAGGAAGGAATAATCAAGTGCTCGAGATTTTATTCTTCAAAGCTCAAACACTTGGGGGACTATACAGTATGGAAGGCTAATACGAAGCAAAGAAGACTATCAGAAAGTCAAAAGCTCGATCCTGAAGACCCATCTACCCAATGAGACAAGTGACACGAGCAGAATCGAAAGAAATCAAAAGAGCCATCCAAATACAAAGCCTAATGCAAAAAGCAAAAACCTTCGAACATGTTCAGGTTGAAAGGAAAAATAACCTTCGAACATGTTCAGGTTGAAAGGCAAAATATTAGTCACGAGAAAGAAATGTACATCTTTATACTTATTCAAAACTGTTGTAACAAAAACAGTTAGGGGTAAAAGATCATCATCAATGTACTCATTCAAAAAACTGTTCTCAAATAAAACAGTTATGGATGAAAGATCTAAATCCTTGTATTTGTTCAAGAAACTGTTATAAAATAAAAACAGTTACGAATAAGAAAATATTTTCCTCGTACTTATTAGAAAACTGTTTCCAAAACAGTTGCGGGTAAAAAGCTCAATCTTTATAAAAAAATTGTTACTAGTAAACAACAGTTATTTCCTTGTATTAATATCAAAAAACTGTTACTTATGAAAAACAGTTACGAAATACAAGAGTATATCAAATCTATTAAAAAAAAACAGTTGCAAACATGAGTTTTAGACGATAACCAAACACATGTAAAATGTCATGGAAGTTCAAACAAAAAACTTTCCTTGGAAACATTCTTAAACATGTGTAAAATTCCTATCACTCTATTGCATTATCATGAAGTTGAGACGTCTTCTTCATGTCAATTATAAAGGGCCATCTTCCATAAACTATGCCTACTACAAAAAGGCACACATTTGATATGACACCGTGCCTATTACAAAAAAGGTACGAGTAGTCTAAAGCAATCCCCATGCAAAACTCGAAGGTAAAACTAAAACCTCGAAAAACGAAGCATGCAAAAGTCTTAAAGAGTGAAACAAAAACTCAACAAAAGTCGAACTAAAATTTATATATTAAAACGGATAAAACTAAGTATTAACTTATACTTAGCCGTATAAAATTTTTATATACATTGTGGTGCCCCTAAGTTGCCATTTGGGGACTTAAAGGAAATCCAAATTTACCCCCGATGGGACTGGGGGTAACCACCAATTGATACAAAGAAAAAGAAAAAAAAGGGATAAACCAACTAAATCTTTTCAAGAGAGGGGTTGACTTCAGTGGCAGAAGGAGCGGGAGCAACTGGGGATGAAGAGGCATGAGCGGCTGGAATCTCACCATCAGGTGAAGAGAGGTTATGACCTTGTTGAGCCTTCTCCATGGCTTCCTTAGTTTTGGCTATTTCAGCACTAAGGTCAAAACCCTCTTGACTCATTTCCATCAATGTGTCAAGGCGAGAATTCATATACGCCCAGCTCACATCGACAAGAGCCACCTCTTCCAAATCTTCATAATCCTTTGCCCACACTTGAAGCTCAGCTCTCAACCCGTCCTTCTCCGCCTCCGCCGCTTCATGGAACAATTGACTCCTCTAAAGTTTGAGTTTTGTCTAAAGCCCTACGAAGATCTTCTTGAGTACAAATGAGTGATTGAACAAGCTCGCCTGAGTATTCCTCCTTCTGCCCCAACAAGTTCTTCAAGTCTCTAATCTCCTCTGAGGCAAGGGACAGCTGCTCCATGAACGAAGACTCCAGAATACTCTTATCTTTATCAGCTTGACTACAAGAAACCCTCTCCACTGCTAGTTCTTCTTCCATGAGTCTCATCTGCCGCTTCAAGGTACTTCTTTCCTCTTCTAAAGCATCCATGTCAATCCTTAGGCTATCATATTGTGCTCTCCAATTATCAACATTGGCCTGCAACTCTATTGTCTCTTGGTCCGAATCCTCTTCATAAGCTCCATGCCTATAAGGTTAATCTACAATAAATAAACCACTCAAATATGGTAAATCTCATATATGAGAGTGAAAGAGGATAACTTGCACCATACCTTCAAAGAAGTATGCACGACCTCATTGGCCCATGTAAGAGCACCGTGGCTAGCTAGCTTTGCTTTCTCAGAGACTCTTAGTCATTTTTCATTAGGTGACAATCTAATATGTTAATTACAAGGCAATTCAATTCTAAGACTTCCAATATACTAACAACACTACAATCATACGTGAGCTTTTGCACATTAGGAACATGATTTCTTACTAATTTCCTACAAATTCCTCAAAACACTACAATGTGATTTCTTCAATCAATGAGATTTTTAGCACATTAACAACGTGAGATTTTGTGATTCTAAGGGAGTATTGTGCAAACTTTTCCAAGAATATCATACGGATTTTTCCCTACTCCAGGTATGTTAAGGCTATCCCTTCTTTCTTTTTAGCATGATCTAAATAATACACATGAAACGAGCAAAATACGCAACTTTCATAAATGACTCTATTCATAGAAATACTAGGGGTGTCTATATTCTTGATTCTCCATGTGAATTATTATTATATCTTCTGTTCATGGGTCTCAGAAAAATACGTATTTGATAAAGTTTATCCGAAGGGCATATTGATTTTTATGACATTCCGAGAAGTCTTATTAACGTATTTATTATGCTTTTCATGCATTTATACATTTACATTGACCCATGACCAGATGGTATTATATACGCGTATATATGTATACTATATGTATATGGGATATGGGAAAATGTTACAGCGTTAAATACGCACCACCACCTGATCAGTTGGTATATGTTGATGATTTTGCCCACAATGACCGAGATGATATGATGGGATGCCCTCAGAGGCTTGATGATATTATGTACACCTATACCTATGCATGATACGATACTTACACGCACGTGCATGATATTATAACTGTTTCAAGATTTGCAAAGTTATTTAGACTTATAGGCGAAATTCCTTATTCCATGTTTCATCAATGTCTCTTATGTACTGATTTTCATGCCTTACATACTCAGTACATCATTCGTACTGACACCCTATTTCCCAAGGCCTGCGTTTCATGCCCGTAGGTGCAGGTAGGCAAGTGACGGCCCCCCTGCTTAGGATCCTTAATCAGCGAGAGTTAGCGTGCTCCACTTGATCCGGAGTTACTTTTGATTTTGGTATGATATGCTTGCATAGATATATGGGTATGATGTGGCCTAGTCCCGTCCTTGTACAGTTGTATTTTCTATTAGAGGTTTGTAGACAGTTATGTATAGTTGGATAGTATGTGGCCTTGTCGGCTTCCAATTTTGGGTATATAGTTGTCTATAGTAGCTTTGCCGGCTCGACCACTGTATTACGCATATGTATATATGTCTTTTGGATTGGTTTCCCTCACATGTGTTATTTATGTTTATATATTAAACACATGCTTAAGGATGTTCTACATGTAGGATTCGGGCACCCGTCGTGGCCTATAGTTATGGGTCGTGACAAAAGTGGTATCAGAGTAGTTCTGTCCTAGGGTTGTCTACAGACCGTGTCTCGTAGAGTCTTATTTATGGGTGTGTTGTGCACCACACTTATAAACAGGAGGCTACAGGATATTTAGGATGGTTACTTATCCTTCTAAGACAGATTTGCGATAGAACTGAGTCATAAGTATCCACTCCTAATCCTTACCTTATTTATGTTTTTAGTGATGTCTATTACTACTAGACGATAGGCGCAAGCCGTTAGCATGAGTCAGAAGGCTGAGAAGGTGTTAGAAGGAGATATAAGTTACATTATGGAGTCAGATCCATCGGAGATCATGGGTTCTATTGATAAGGATCCATCCGAGGATCCATATGAGTCATCCGTTTGAGTAGTTTCGATTTCTCCAGCACCAGATGAGGTGAGAGGAATTTGGACCTCACCAAGGCCCCTAGTTTCATTATCAGGGCCCATTGATCAGGGTATAAGGGGAGTGGTACATGTATTGGCACAACCGAGTTCTCCTCAGGCTCAAAACTATCTCAAGGTATTTGCGGACACCAGCTCTTCTGAGGTTCCAGATAGTCCACAGTCTTGGGAGTCCGTCAACCAAGGTTTATCAGTGTATGTTATGAGATATGCAGAGGAAGAGGATAGTAGTCAGTCCAAGAGGAGGAAGGTAACTGATAAGGATATGAAGATTCCGCTTCGAAGTGTGTCTGATCGAGACTCTCATATAGGACGAGGCAAGGACCCTCTACTGTAGACTTTTTCCAGATGTCAGCTTTTGGTTGGTGAGCTCCACTTATTCTTGGAGTATTACCAATTCAGGGTTCTGAATATGTTAGGTTGTTTTATGAGGACGTAGGGATCCCTGTCCGAACTTGTATATATTATGGTTATGTTTACTTAGAGGTTTTGCAGACAATATCATGTATATAGTTTTGAGTATGACATGTATACGACCTTGTCGGCCTTTATGCATCTATATAAACTTTTTATTGCTTTGAATAAGTTCTACGAATTAAGTCCTGATATTGTTACGTATATATATATGTGGCCCGTTATGACCCGTGATAAGTTTGCTAACAAATAAGGATAAGGTATGTGGCGCTTGGTTGGGTAGGATTTGATATTATAATGGGTATGGATTGGTTGGCTTCTTGTTATGCTAACATTGATTGTAGATCAAATGGTATTCGATTCTAATTTCCAGGAGATCCTGTTTTGGAGTGGAAAGGTAATACGACGTCGCTGAGAGGTAGATTTATTTCCTATCTCAAGGTAAGGAAGACAGTCAGAAAGGGTTGTATTTATCACTTAGTTCGGGTTCAGGATGTGGAAGTAAAGTCACCAACCATTCAGTTCAACCCTTTGGTTAATGAGTTTCCCGATGTTTTTATCGATGAGCTTCCGGGTCTTTCTCCAGAACGAGAAATTGAGTTTGCTATAGACCTACTACCAGATACTCATCCAATATCTATTCCTCCCTATAGAATGGCCCCCATAGAGCTGAAAGAGTTAAAGGACCAACTAAAGGACTTGCTTGAAAAAGGCTTTATCAGACCTAGTACATCACCATGGGGAGCACTTGTGTTATTTTTGAGGAAGAAAGATGGTTCCTTACGGATGTGTATTGATTATAGACAGTTGAATAAGGTGACGATCAAGAATAATTACCCGCTCTCGAGGATCGATGATTTATTTGATCAGTTGCAAGATGCCAAATTTTTCTCAAAGATAGACTTGAGGTCCAAGTACCTTCAGGTAAGGGTTAAGGAGAAAGATATTCCGAAGACAACATTCAGGACCAGATACGGGCACTTTGAGTTTCGTGTTATGTCGTTCGATATGACCAATGCCCCGACAGTATTCATGGATTTGATAAACCGTGTGTTCAGGACTTTTTTAGATCTGTTCGTAATTGTATTTATCGAGGATATATTGGTGTATTATCATTCAGAGGCTAAGCATGCAGATCATTTGCGTATTGTGCTCAGAGTTCTACAAAGAGGGAAGTTGCATGGAAAAAAACAATTCTCTAAATGTGAATTCGGGTTGAACTCTGTAGCTTTCCTGGGGCATATCATTTCAGGTGAAGGCATCCAGGTGGATACACAAAATATTGAGGCAGTAAAGACTTGGCCTAGACCCACAACACCGACGGAGGTTCGTAACTTTCTCAGTTTGGCAAATTATTACACGAGACTTGTAAATGGATTTTCTTCTCTTTTAACACCTTTGACAAGAGTGGTATGTGATGTCTCGCTTAATGCTCTTGAATAACATAAGGAAATTTTTGGTGCAAGCAAGTTAAAAGAAGGTTGCAAATAAGTATAAATAGATATATGTAGGTCGCAAGCTAAAGCATGGTAGGGCGACAAGGTTTTAGGAAGACAGGAGTAAGGATAAGAAAAGGTGAGTGAGAAGGTGACGAGAATGGATAAGTCCTTGGGATTAATCCCATGAAAATAAGAGATAATCCAATGAAAATAAGAGAGCTGGTGGTTTCTCTAAGTCATAGAAATCTCAGTATAGCCTGAATGAACTCAAAAGAGTCTAGGACCAGTAGCATTTTGAAGAGATGGAATGCTGCCCTAGTAGTGGAATAAAGGCGTAATTGTGATAGATAAAGGATGAAGTTTGGGCCTTTAAAAGGAGGAATTTCATGAATTGTAAAATATTAGAATACCCATGTAAGTTGACTCAAAAGGGAGCTAAGTTTCAGTGTACTGATGCTTGCAAACAGAGTTTCCAGGATTTAAAGGATAGACTAATTTAGCACCGGTTCTAACGCTCCCAGAAGGGACCAATAGTTATGTTATCTATTGTGATGCTTTAGGCGTTGAATTGGGTTGTGTACTGATGCAGCATGGTAAGTTTGTAGCTTATACTTCTAGACAACTAAGAAAGCGCGAGAAGAATTACCCGACCCACAATTTAGAGTTAGCCGTAGTGATCCATGCACTAAAGATGTGGAGGCACAACTTGTATGGTATTCATGTTGATGTCTATATAGATCATATGACCCTCTAGTATATATTCAAGCAAAAGTACTTGAATTTACGTCAAAGGAGATGGTTGGAGCTACTTAAAGTTTATGACATTGATATTTTATACCATCCGGGAAAGGCGAACGTGGTAGCCGACGCCCTCAGCCGTAGATCTATGGGTAGACTGTCATATTTACAACCAAAGAAGAGGGGAATAGCCCATGAGATTAATCAGTTAGCTAGTCTTGGAGTTTGGTTACTGGACTCAGGTGATATTGGAATTACAATTCAGGATACGACAATATCCTCTTTAGTAACTGAAGTGAAGAAACACCAGTACGAGGATCCTGTGTTAGTTCATTATAGGGGTACCACCCCTCAGAAGGAGAAGACACCGTTTAAAATTACAGAAGATGGGGTCCTCAGATATCGAGGATGATTATGTGTCCCTAATATTGTAGGGCTGCATTCGCAGGTTATGGGAGAAACTCACTATTCTCGTTATTCTATCCATTCAGGAGCGACAAAGATGTATCATGATATCAGGGAAGTATATTGGTGGGACGGAATGAAAAAGGATATAGCGGAGTTTGTTGCTTAGTGTCCTAACTCTCAGCATGTCAAGATTGAGCATCAAAAACCCGGTGGATTATTGCAGACTATGGAGATTCCAACTTGGAAATGGGAAGTAATCAATATGGATTTCATCGTAGGCTTACCTCGTACCAACATAAGTTCGATTCGATATGGGTGATTGTTGATAGGATTATAAAGTCAGCCCATTTTTTGCCCGTTAGGACTACATATTCCGCAGAGGATTATGCAAGGCTTTATATTAAGGAAATAGTACGAATGCATGGTATCCCTATATCTATTATCTCAGATAGAGGAGCTCAATTTACAACTAACTTATGGAGGTCCTTCCAAAGAGGATTGGGGACTCAGGTAAATCTTAGTACAACATTTCATCCCCAAATAGGTGGACAGGTTGAGCGTACTATTCAGACACTTGAGGATATGTTACGAGCTTGTATGATAAACTTCAAAGGTAGATGGGATGATCATCTACCGCTTATTGAGTTCTCATATGATAATAGCTACCATTCCAGTATTCAAATGGCTCCATACGAAGCTCTTTACGGACGGGAGTGTAGGTCACCTATAGGGTGGTTCGATGTTGGGGAAACTATGTTAGTAGGACCAGAATTGGTACAACAGGCAATCGAGAAAATTAAGCTTATACAGGAAAGGCTATTAGCAGCTCCAACCCATCAGAAGTCTTATGCGGAAAACCGATGGCGAGACTTGGAGTTTCAGGCTGACGACTGGGTATTCCTAAAGGTATCACCGATGAAAGGTGTTATGATGTTCGGTAAGAAAGGAAAATTTATCCCTCGGTACATTGGACCATATAGGATCATACGCAAGGTAGGCCACGTAGCATATGAGTTAGACTTGCCTTCAGACTTGGAGTCTGTACATCCAGTCTTTCATGTGTCTATGCTCCGTAAATGTATTGAAGATCCTTCCAGAATCGTGTCAGTTGACGACGTTCAGGTCACATAGCAGCTATCATATGAAGAAACTCCCATTTCTATATTAGACAGACAGGTTCGGAGATTGAGAACTAAAGACGTAGCTTCGGTGAAAGTACTTTGGAGAAACAAAAATGTGGAAGAAATGAATTGGGAGTTCGAGCAAGACATGAAGTATAGATATCCCTACTTATTTCCTCCTCCAGAGAAGGGTCCGACTGAGACATCACAACCTTAAGGTACGTGTATAGATTCTTGTATTAGTTATTGTCATTGGTCGTGTGAGGCCATTGTTGTTATTGATAATTGTGGTCCTATGTGGCGTGAAATTATTGAGTTCTACAAGAAGATTTGGTAGTAGTATTGCTACAAAGGCGACTCTGCCAAAGTTATATAGATCCCGGGGAGTTAAACATTCGAGGACAAATGTTTCCAAGGGGGAAGGATGTTACATCTCGCATTTTCGTATGTTAAAGTTTTGTCTTCTGTTATTCGACGTAGAAGCGGGGATGAGATTATCCTGAGGTTAACGTATTTATGCTACTTATAATAAGATATAAGTAAGTACCATGAAGGATAAAGGGTAAACGAATTAAATAAAATGAGTTTCGTTGAAGGTTGTCGATTTGGGATAAAAATACGGTCCGAGCTATAATACCCGATATTTATGGACTAGTACCATACAAGATACCATATGACCATTCTAATATGATGTATAAAGTATATTAAAATGAGTATTATTTTAAGTAATTTGAGATAATTATTAATTATTTGAATAATTGGTTAATTACCAGGTAACGGAATATTACCTAATTGATTCATAAGTTAGTGGATAAAGATTAAAATCCCGCCCATCCCTACGTGGCAGCAAGCCACTTCCTAACCAAATGACTCTTAGTCATTTTTGATTAGGTGGCAACCTAATATGTTAATTACAAGACACTTCAATTCTAAGACTTTCAATATACAAACAACACTACAATCAGACGTGAGCTTTTGCACATTAGCAACTTGATTTCTTACCAATTTCCTACAAAAACACTACAATGTGATTTCTTCAACCAATGAGATTTCTTAGCACATTAACAACGTGAGATTTTGTGATCATAAGGGAGTACGGTGAAACCTTTTCCAAGAACTTCATACGGATTTTTCCCTAGTCCAGGTATGATAAGGCTATCCCTTCTTTCTTTTTGGCATGATCCAAATAGTACACATGAAACGAGCAAATTACAAAACTTTCATAAATGATTCTGTTCATAGAAATACTAGGGGTGTCTATATTCTTGATTCACCATATGAATTATTATTATATCTTTTGTTCATGGGTCTCAGAAAAATACGTATTTGATAAAGTTTATCCGAAAGGCATATTGATTTTTATGACATTCCGAGAAGTCTTATTAACGTATTTATTATGCATTTCATGCATTTATACATCTACATTGACCCATGACCAGATGGCGTTATATACACATATATATGTATACTATATGTATATGGGAAATGGGAAAAGGTTACGACATTATATACGCACCACCACCTGATCAGTTGGTATATGTTGATGATTTTTCCGCAGTGGTCGAGATGATATGATGGGATTCCCTCAGAGGCTTGATGATATTATGTACACTTATACCTATGCATGACACGACATTTACACGCACGTGCATGATATTATAATTGTTTCAGGATTTGCAAAGTTATGTAGGCTTACAGGAGAAATTCCTTATTCCATATTTCATTTATGTCTCTTACGTACTGATTTTCACGCCTTACATACTCAGTACATCATTCGTACTAACTCCCTATTTCCCGGGACCTGCGTTTCATGCCTGCAGGTGCAGGTAGGCAAGTGACGGTCTCCCTGCTTAGGATCCTTAATCAACAAGAGTTGGTGTGCTCCACTTGATCCGGAGCTACTTTTGATTTTGGTGCGATATGCTTGTATACATATATGGGTATGACGTGTCCTAGTCCCGTCCTTGTATAGTTGTATTTTCTATAGAAGTCTATAGACATTTATGTATAGTTGGATAGTATGTGGCCTTGTCGGATTCCAGTTTTGGGTATATAGTTGTCTATAGCAGCCTTGCCGGCTCGCCCACTGTATTCTGCATGTATATGTACATATGTCTTTTGGATAGGTTTTCCTCACATATGTTATTCATGTTTATATCTTAAATGCATGCTTAAGGATGTTCGACATGTAGGATTCGGGCACCCATCGCGGCTCATCGGTTTGGGTCGTGACACGGAGCCCCTAGTGGAAACTCCTACAAGGGGCAGAGATTGAGGCCAAGGTCGCGCCAGAGGCCGAGGCAAAGCTCGGCCTAGAGCTCGAGAATCAGCACCAGTAGTGGAGCCTTAGTGGATAGATGAGGAGGTTCCAACTCAGACTGCACTTGTTGGACCGGCTAAGGTCTCGGAGGGGTTCATCACCACCCCAATGCTTCAAGACGCTCTAGTCCATTTGGTGGGCCTTATGGAGAGTGTGGCCCAAGACGGTACATTTCCTATGACACCAACCATCTCTCAGGATGGGGGAGGAGTACAGACTCACGCTACTCACACTCTGGAGCAAATGGCTCCCAAGTATCAGACTCCAGCAGCCCCACCAGTTGGGGTAGTTTAGCTTGTTGTTGCAGCACATGCCAGTGATGGACCCACTATGTATTCGGAGGCTTTATGGAGATTGGACAAGTTTACTAAGCTCTTTCCAATTCACTTCAGTGGTGCACCTTCAGAGGACCTGCAAGATTATCTTGACAACTGCCATGAGGTGCTGCGGAACATGGGTGTAGTGGAGACCAATGGGGTCGATTTTGCTGTATTTCAGATGACGGATTCTGCCAAGAAATGGTGGAGGGACTATGTGTTTACCAGACCAGCTGGGTAGCCTGCTCTTACTTGCAACCAGTTCCCTCACCTCTTCCTAGAGAAGTTCCTCCTTATCACATTGAGAGAGGATTACAGTTGGCAGTTCGAGTATCTCCAGTAGGGCGGTATGACTGTTACTCAGTACGATACCCATTTTGTGGATCTAGCCCGTCATGCTATTCTTCTGCTTCTTATTGAGAGGGAGAGGGTGAGGAGGTTTATAGATAGACTCACTTACCCCATCAGGCTTCAGATGGCCAAGGAGACTGGGGCTGCCAATGTCGCCTGGTGGATCGAGGTGGTTCTTGTACAAGAGAGAGGATATGGATCTAATAAGAGGCCTCGTTATTCCGGTGGGTTTAGTGGCGCCTCGTCTGGAGGCAGGGGTACTTTTGGTAGAGGCCATCCTCCCAGGCCATTTTATTCAGAACTTCAGGTATCTCACAGTGTTTCAAGTGGTCGCGACCACCCTCATATGTCTCATCCCGATCAACTAGCCTACAATGCACCAACAGTTCCTATTAGTGCACCTGCGCTATAGAGTTTTCAGGGTGGTTACTCAGGTCGACAATGTCAGTTTCAGGGTCAGCCGCCACAGCAGTCTAGGTCCTGTTATACTTGTGGTGACCTGAGGCATATTGCCAAGTTTTTCCCTCGGCCACTGGGAAGCTCACCGCAGTAGGGTTCTTGTGCCATGGTTCCGACACTGGTTGCTACACCGCCTGCTCATCCAGCCAGAGGCAGGGGTCAGGCAACCAGAATTAGAGGTCAGACTGTTAGAGGTAGAGGTCAGGCTGTTAGAGGTGGAGTCGAGCTGGTTAGAGTCCGTCCCAGGGATCTACTTCAGAGTAGTGGGGCCCAGCACCAATGTTATGCTTTCCCAGCCAGGCTTGAGGCTGAGTCATCTAACACTGTTATCACAAGTATTGTTTTAGTTTTCCATAGGGATGTTTCTATTCTATTTGATCCGGGCTCTACTTATTCCTACATGTTATCCTATTTTGGTTAGTATCTGGTTGTGCTTTGTGATTCTTTGAGTGCTCCTGTGTATGTGTCCACACCTATGGGAGATTCTATTATTATAGACCGTGTCTATCGTTTGTGTGTGGTCACCATTGGGAGTCTCAAGACTAGCGTAAATCTTCTACTTCTCGATATGGTTGATTTTGATGTCATCTTGGGCATGGATTGGCTGTCACCTTATCATGCTATATTGGATTGCCTTGCCAAGACAGTGACCTTAGCCTTGCCGGGGTTGCCTCGATTAGAGTGGAGAGGGACTCCTGGCCATTCTACCAGCAAGGTTATCTCTTATGTGAAGGCTCGACGTATGGTCAAGAAGGGGTGCCTAGCTTATTTGGCTTACATTCGCGATTCTAGTGTTGAGGTTCCTTCTATGGATACAATACCGGTTGTTCGTGAGTTTCCAGAGGTGTTTCCTGCAGATCTGTCAGGGATGCCACCCGATATAGATATTGACTTCTGTATTTATTTGGCTTCGGGCACTCAGCCCATTTCTATTCCACCATACCGTATGGCCCCTCCAAAGTTGAAAAAAGTGAAGGAGCAGTTGCAAGATTTTCTTGATAAGGGCTTCATTAGGCCTAGTGTCTCGCCCTGCGGTGCGCCTTTGTTGTTTATGAAGAAGAATGATGGATCAATGAGGATGTGCATAGATTACCGACAGTTGAACAAAGTCGCCATCAAGAACAAGTATCCATTGTCGAGGATTGATGACTTATTTGATCAGTTTCAGGATGCTAGGGTTTTTTTGAAGATTTATTTGAGGTTTGGCTACCATCAGTTGAAGATTAGGGCATCCGATGTCTCTAAGACAGCTTTTTGGACTCGGTATTGGCATTATGAGTTTCTAGTGATGTCCTTTGGGTTGACAAATGCCCCAACAAAATTTATGGATTTGATGAACCGAGTGTTCATGGACTATTTGTATTCCTTTGTGATTGTGTTTATTGATAATATCTTGATCTATTCCCGCAGTCGAGAGGAGCACGAGAAACATCTTCGGATCGTACTTTAGACTTTGAGAGACAACCAGTTTATATGCAATGTTTTGAAAGTGCGAGTCTTGGTTGGATTCAGTCACTTTCTTGGGGCACGTCATATCGGTGGAGGGCATTCAGGTGGATCCTAAGAAGATTGAGGCAGTTTAGAACTAGACTAGACCCACTTCAGCTACGGAGATCCGGAGGTTTTTGTGTTTGGAGGGTTATTACCGTCGGTTTGTGGAGGGGTTATAATCTATAGTAGCCCCATTGACCAGGTTGACCCAGAAGGGTGCCCCCTTCAGATGGTCCAACAAGTGTGAGGCGAGCTTTCAGAAGCTCAAGACTGCTTTGACGCCAGTGTTGGTGTTGCCCATAGGATTAGGATCTTACACGGTATATTGTGATGCATCTCATATTGGACTTGGCGCAGTGTTGATGCAGGATGGCAGGGTGATTGCATATGCATCGCGACAGCTGAAGGTTCATGAGAAGAATTACCTTTTTTACGACTTAAAGTTGGCAGCCATTGTTCATGCGCTGAAGATTTGGAAGCACTATCTTTGCGGCATGTCGTGTGAAATTTTCACGGATCATCGGAGCTTGCAGTATTTTTTCAAGCAAAAGGATCTCATTTGAGACAGAGGAGGTGGTTGGAGCTATTGAACGACTGATATCACCATTTTGTATCATCCCAGAAAGGCCAATGTGGTGGCTGACACCTTGATTAGAAAGACAGAGAGTATGGGCAGCCTTGCATACATTCTAGTCGGTGAGAGACCGCTTGTATAAAATGTTCAGACTTTGGCCAATCAGTTCGCGAGGTTGGATATTTCAGAGCCTAGTCGTGTTCTAGCTTGTACAATCGCTCGGTCTTCCTTGTTCGAGCGCATTAGAGAGTGACAATATGCTGACCCTCATTTGCTTGTACTTAGAGACACAGTGCGGCACTGTGGTGCCAAGAAGGTTACTGTTGGAGATGGTGGAGTTTTGAGGATGCAGGGTCGTATTTGTGTGCCCAATGTAGATGGACTTCGTGAGTTGATTCTTGAGGAGGCCCACAGTTCCCATTATTCTATTCATCTAGGTGCCACCAAGATGTACCAGGACTTGTGGCAACATTATTGGTGGAGGAGGATGAAGAAGGATATAGTTGCATATGTATCTCGGTGTCTAAATTGTCAGCAAGTAAAGTATGAGTATCAGAGACTTGGTGGTTTGATTCAGAAGATAGAGATTCCTGAGTAGGATGGGAGCGTATCACTATGGATTTTGTTGTTAGACTCTCACAGACGCAGAGAAAGTTTGATGGGGTATGGGTTATTGTGGTCAGGCTGACCAAGTCAGCGCATTTCATTCCTGTGGAAGTTACCTATCTTCAGAGCGGTTAGTTGAGATCTACATCCGCGAGATTGCCCGTCTTCACGTTGTGCCCTTGTCTATCATTTCTGATCGAGGTACGCAGTTCACCTCACACTTTTGGAGAGCAGTATATCGTGAGTTGGGCATGCACGTTGAGTTGAGCACAACATTTCATCCTCATACAGATGTACACTATTCATATATTGGAGGATATGCTCCGCGCTTGTGTTATAGGGTTCGGAGGTTCGTGGGATCAGTTCTTCCCACTTGCAGAGTTTGCCTACAAGAATAGCTACTAGTCGAGCATTTAGATGGCTCCATATGCGGCATCATAAAGGAGGCGTTTCCGATTGCCAGTTGGCTGGTTCGAGTCGGGGGAGACTCGGTTGTTGGGTACAAATTTGGTACATGATGCTTGGGATAAGGTAAGATTATTCAGGATCGAGTTCGCACAGCTCAGTCTAGGTAGAAGAGTTATGCCGACCGTCGAGTTTGTGAAGTTGTATTCATGGTCGGAGATAGGGTATTGCTTCGGGTTTCACCCATGAAGGGTGTGATGAGGTTCGAAAATAAGGGCAAGTTGATCCCTAGGTATATCGGACCCTTTGAGATTCTAGAGAAACTGGTGAGGTGGCTTACAGGCTCGCATTATCACCTAGTTTATCAGCAGTTCATCTGGTGTTCCATGTTTCTATGCTCCGGAAGTATCACAGTGATCCGTCCCAAGTGTTAGATTTTAGTTCAGTCCAATTGGACAAGGATTTGACTTACGAAGAGGAGTCGATGGCTATTCAAGCCCGGGAGGTTCGACAATTGAGGTCTAAAATTTATCCTTCAGTTCGAGTGCAATGGAGAGGTCAGCCGGTCGAGGCAGCTACTTGGGAGTCCAGTTCAGATATGCAGAGTAGATATCCCCACCTGTTCACCAGCCCAGGTACTTTTCTATGTCCGTTCGAGGATGAACGATTATTTAGAGGTGGAGATTGTGATGGCCCGATAGGTCAACCAGAGTTTTAGAATCTAATTCTATTTTTTGAAGCCTCCAATAGCTTCTTTAAGCCTTCCTTGATTTACGTGTGCAATCCGGGATTTTTTTCCGAAAGGCCTTTATGTTAAAACTGATAAAATATGAATTTTTCCTTAAAAATCTATTTGAATGGACTTCGGTCAACATTTTAAGAAAATGGACTCGAATCCATGTTTTGACAGTCCCAGTGGGTCCGTATTATGATTTGGGACCTGGCGTATGCCCGGAATCGAATTCGGAGGTCCCCAACTCGAGTTATCTTTATTTTTGTAGAAAATTGAAAGTCTAAAGGTTTAATGTTTTTAAAGAACCGACTGATGTTTGAATTTGTTGATATTGGGTCTGTATTTTGGTTCCGGAACCCGGTATAGGTTCATTGCTATATTTATGACTTGTTTGTCGAATTTGGTGAGAAACGGAGTTGGTTTAACATGATTTGGACATCCGGTTGTTGAAATAGAAGTTCTAAAGTTTCTTGAAAATTTCATTTAATTTTGGTGTCTGATTCATAATTCTAGGTGTTATTTTGGCGATTTGATCGTGTGATCAAGTTAGTATTATGTTTTTAGACTTGTTTGCATGTTTGGTGTGGAGCCCCAAGGGCTCGGGTGAGATTCAGATAACATACAGACCATTTGAACTTAGAAAAAAATATGGTTTGAGCTTCAGCTGTCATCTCGTGTGTTGTGCTTCACGATCGCGAAGTGAAATTTGAGACCGGGGAGGTTTTTTTCTACGCGAAGACAAGATCATGGTCGCGAACGCAGAGAATTGAGGATTTTCTCTACGCGCACGCGACCAGTCACACTCGAACGCGCAACATTTGATAGGCTGGACAAGGGGAGTTGAGGTAACTCTATGTAAATGCGAGCCCAGTCTCGCGAACGTGGAGGTGAGGTGGGCTAGGCCTTCATGAAGGCGTAGAGTTACTCGCGATCGCATAAGCCATTTCGGCCATGCTCTTCGCGAACGTGGCAGGCCCTTCGCGAATACGAAGAAGACCTGACGCCAGTGATTAAAACAGACCAAAAAATGGGATTCTTCCATTTTTTTTTTCATAAACTCTCTATTAGAGCTCGGCCTAGGTTTGTACACTTTAACTCATTTTCTTCATTTCTAACATCACCCATTAATTTCTAGCCCTAATCTTTGTTCTTCCATGATAGAAAACTAAGGATTTAGGAAGAACTGGGGTTTTTGTAAATTAGGGATTTAGACCTCAAATTGAGGTCGGATTCCGAAAAAATTACAACATCGGGGTCGGGTCGGGTTTTGACCAAGCGAGCTTGGGGTCTATTTTTGACCTTTTGGGGGAAAGCTTGGAAATTCTAAATTTATGCATTGTAATTGATTCCTTTAGCAATATTTGATATTTTTGAGTCAATTGTGTTTAGATATGAGTGGTTTGGATGCATATTCTAGGGTAAAAGCCTCGGTAGAGCTTTGAATTGGTCTTGGGAGCGAGGTAAGTGTCGTGGTTAACCTTTACTTGAGGGATTACGACTTGTTCGCCTATTTGCTACATGTTTAGATGTTTGGTACAACTGTGACGTGACGAGTACTTATGTGTTGTTGTTGGGTCAAAGCATGCGGTGGAACTTGTTTTCTAACAATTTATTTCCTTCTTAATCATGATATCCATGTTTAGTCTAGTTAATTATTAAATTGATCATTTTTTTCGCATTTATGAGTTATTTGAGATATTTGAATATTGGTTTTCTGAAGTTGAGGATGGTATTGTGGAAACATTGTTGATGTAAGGCCTGTTCTTGCTTATTCTGTCTCCATTTTGTTTATGCTCACTGTTATATGATAAGGGAAGTGGTAATGCACGAAGGGTGATTTCGTTCCGTATCTATTGATTATGATGAAAGCGAGAGCAAAATCACGAAGGGTAATGTCGTGCAGTTATTATTGTTTCACAGTGAGGTTGAGAGTAAAAGCACAAACAGTGTGCCGTGACGATATTACTGTTTCATAGTGAGGTTGAAAGTAAAAGCACGAATGGTGATGACGTGTCGATATTATTGTTTCATAGTGAGGTTGAGAGTAAAAACACGAAGGGCGATGTCGTGCAGTTTTGTTCATTATGTTTATTCGTTTTGGTGGTAAAATGCTTATTGACTGTTTCTTGTTATCATTCCCTCTAGGATACATGGGTGTCTTGTCATAGTCTCGTCACTACCTTGTCGGGGTTAGGCTCGACACTTACGGAGTACATTGGGTCGGTTGTACTCATACTACACTCTGCACTTCTTGTGCAGATTTTGGTATTGGTCCCAGATGTTCGTGAGGCGTTTTAACTTGGATTTGATTTTGGAGACTCAAGTTAGTTCTGCTGGCGTCCGCAGACCTTGAAGTCCCCTTCCATTTACCCTAGTTTATTGTTCTTTTCGTTCAAGACAGTTGTATTTATTTTAAACCTTATTTGTAGAAATACTAGAAGCTCGTGAAATGTGACTCTAGATCTAGGTTATACCTAGATATTAATGATGTTTATATTATTTCGCACTCAATATTAATTTCAGTTTGGTTTAATTATTTTTACTTTATCTTAATTGATTAAAATTGGCTCAAAGATCCTCTAACGTTAGCTTGCCTAGCAAGTGAAATGTTAGGTGTGAGACCCGTGTCGTGATATAATTCCTATCTATATTTCAATCTAAAGTACTAAATATCCGTGAAAAGAAAAGGAATAGGCAACAAAAAAAGGGAGCAAATTTTATGGGTGATCATTCAACTTTGTGTTTATCACACAAAAGTTAATATTTTTTGGGTTATGTAAAAGTCATTCAGCTTTGTGTTTATTACCCAAAAGTCACTTTTTTTAGCAATAAGGAAAATATATTAATAGTTAAGCATCCAACTGCGACATATTACAAAAATTTGTAGTAGCACTAGTGCCTTGTATGGCATCATAGTTTCCTAAAGCAACCAACTTAGTACAAATATTCGGGAAAATATATTTTACACAATAAAGTCCCTCCAGATCCTTTTGATATTTTTCTATCGCCAGCTCTGGTGGTGTTGCAAAAAGAGTGATTTTATGTCACTACCCAAATTCCCAACCTTAGGGATCGTGATGACGCCTTAGTCCACACTTGCTAGGCAAGTCAATGTTAGAACTTATTTAATTAGTTTCCATCAAAGTCTATTTAATTAAAACAAAACAACTCAAAAACAATAAACTAAATTTTATTAATTCCCATGCATAGATTCATGAATAAAATAATAAATGAATAATTAAGCCGAGCCACGAACTAAATATATAACTATAAGACTACACCAGGGTCTAGTGTCACAATTCACGAACCACTAAGAATTCTACAAATAATGGGCTGAAAGAAATAATGTAACTGTTTTTGAATGAACTAAAACAATGTCTAAACAAAATAGGAGAAGACTCCAGGAATCTGCGGACGCAAGCAGATCTACCTCGTGTCTCCGAATAATGGTGGCTGCTACTAAATTCTCCTAACTCTGGCCGGTACCTGGATCTGCACAAAAGAGTACAAAGTGTAGTATCAGTACAGCCGACCCCATGTACTGAGTAAGTGCCGAGCCTAACCTCGACGAAGTAGTGACGAGGCTACGACGAGGCAATTATAACATAACCTGTGACAATATATAATAAAGTAGGGAAGAAATTCTAAACTAATAAAAATAATAAACTATAATAATAAATAAAAGAACTCAGCCGCCTTTTCGAGGTCTCAGCTATAACCAAATTCTCACATAGATTTCCAAATTTCCAAATTTCCACTTTAAAATAATCGTAAGTGCATAATATAAAAAGATAGTAAAGTAAAACAGTAAGTTTTTCAAATCTTTGTATTCAAAACCAGTAAAATATAAGTGTCCTCCCTTATTGCTCCTTGTTGCGGCGTGCAACCCGCTCCCACATGTCCACCCTTATTGCTCCTCCCTATATATATCACCCTTATTTCTCATGTTGCGGCGTGCAACCCGATCCCATCTGTCCACCCTTATCACTCCTTGTTGCGGCGTGCAATCCGCTCTCACCAGACATATCATATCATTTTATTTATGAAAACTCTCACAAGTCAGGCCAAAACTTTCACAATACTTTTATCTCAACAATTATAAACAGAACAAGTTTCACTTTAAATAACATTAAGAGCAGAATATGAAATAATGACAATAAAACAATGAGTGTTGCAACCTTCAATTTATAAACAGTAAAACATGAATATTCTCCCTTATTGCTCCTTGTTGCGGCGTGCAACCCAATCCCACCTGTCCACCCTTATTGCTCCCCCTATATATATATCACCCTTGTTTTTCCTATTGCGGCGTGCAATCCGGTCATACCTGTCCACCCTTATCACTCCTTGTTGCGGCGTGCAACCCGCTTCCACCGGACAAATCACATATCATATCACTTTATTTATAGTAAAATTTCACAAATCAGATTTCCAAACCTTTCACAATACTTAAATCTCAATTATCATAAAAAGGAAACTGTACTATTCAGAAATTTCACCAATTATCACTACACAGCGAAACCAAACAAAATGTATAATTTAACACTAACAACCAGCTCAACCACATGTACCACAATGTGACTAAGGAACAAATAACACTTCATCCAGCTCAATCCTTATGTATCATAACAAAAAAAGGGAACAACCAACACTTCACAATACTTGAGACAATACTTAACCATAAGTTAACGAATCCAAATAGCTATGTA
Organism: Nicotiana paniculata; assembly: GCA_005239505.1. Classification (NCBI taxonomy): domain Eukaryota; kingdom Viridiplantae; phylum Streptophyta; class Magnoliopsida; order Solanales; family Solanaceae; genus Nicotiana; species Nicotiana paniculata. The sequence goes on along the minus strand of ML363967.1, from coordinate 13,123 downwards.
AACATCAATATCATAAAACAATTAAGTCAGGAAGCAAATAATTGGAAACGGGGAAAGGGATCATGTTAACCAGATAATTTGGTGGTGCATAGATATTCGTCACCTCACCTATACACCACACACATGCAATTTCACATAGAAAATAAGTTGGGGATTCATATTCCCTCAAGTCAAGGTTAAACCAAGCACTTGCCTCAAATTCGCAGGTCACTCACTACTCAATTACCGCTTTTTCCTTTAGATTTTCCTCTAACCCGCTCTAATCTAATCATAATTAGTTCAATATCCTTAATTTATGCTAAAGGAACTAACTTTACTGAAAATTTATAGTTTTCCTAAGTTTTCTCAAAAAGTGTTAAAACCCGACCCTGGGCCCGCTTGGTCCAAAGTCGGGGTCCGGGATAAATTCCATTTACCTATTCACCCCTGAGCCCGAATATGCATTTAGTTTCGAAATCCGACCCCAATTCGAGGTCAAAATTTGATTTTTACAAAATTCTCTAATTCTACCCAAACCCTCAATTTCTATCATGAAAATTCATAAGTTTTGATTATAAAGTGATGAAAAACATTAGTTAATTGAAAGAGAAGAGTTTAAGATTGTTTACCAACACCTTGGGGATGAATTTGTGTGAAGAGAGTCGCCTCTAGATCTTTGTAGTTCGAAAATAGGTGAAAAATAGGTTCTGACCGAGTTTTAAAACGTATTTTATTTGACTGGGCAGGCCTTCATCGCGTTCGCGATGGGCCTGCCGCATTCGCGATGAGTCATGCCTGTTGGCCTTCGCGCTCGCGTGATATAGAACGCGTTCGCGTTAGGGGTGGGTGTTCGATCGGTTCGGTTCGGTTTGAAGAAATTCGGTTTGGTTATTCGATTTTCGATTTTGTAAAAGTAGTAACCGAAATCGAACTGAAATTAGTTCGGTTCAGTTTGATTTTTCTAATTTTGGTTCGGTTATATCGGTTTGAACATTATCATATTGGGCTCCTTCTATGTAATAATAGGACCGGCGGATTTGTTGTTTTTTCCCAAAACTTCGAAATTGTTGGAAATATTGTGTTTATAACAAAAAATAGACTAAACTTTGCACACTATTATGGATCATAAAATTCAAACATAGTGTAAATTACAACTCTGTGTGAAATCCTTCCGGTATTTATCATATATGCTATGGAAGATTTAATAGAGTGAAAGCCTTTAAGATTGGAAATTTGATGGATTTACTTAATTTGGTTGAGTCTTTGATAGATTTGACCTAATAGTAATAATTTATTACCTATGGGCTTAGACTATATATAACTTAAAGAACCTATATGCTAATAATTCAGTTTTTCGGTTAACCGAACTAAATAACTTAATAACCGAAAATCGAACTGAAAAACTGAAATTTTAAAAATTTAAATCGAAACCGGATGAACAAACCGAACAACTGAAACCGAAATAAAAAAAATTTCATTTCGGTCGGTTTATTCGGTTCCGACCGAAATATCCCACCCCTAGTTCGTGTAGAGTTAAGGCACAGTGGCCTCCGCATTCGCGACCAGGTGTCGCGTTCGCATAGAGTAAGCGGCTCCCCCTCCCCCCCAGGTCCATTTATGCATCGCGTTCGTGTGGGCCAGAATGCATTCGCGAAGCTTTAAACCACCAGTGCTTCGTGTTCGTGTCCTGAACTCCGCGTTCGCGAAGAACAAAAATACGTCAGTGAAATCTTACTCTATGCGTTTCCGAGAGAGGCCACGCGAACGCATGAACAAATTGACTGTGCACCAGTAACAGAAAAACAACAACAAATTGTAAGTTTAAAACATCCCGTAGCCTACCCGAAACTCACCCGAGGCCTCGGGGATCCAAACTAAACATGAACGCAAGTCTAAAAATATCATACGGACTTGCTCGTGCGATTAAATCCTGAAAATAACATCTAAAACTATGAATTTAACCTCAAAACTCATCATTTTTCTCAAGAACACTTAAATTTAACTATTTCTCAACCAGAGGTCTGAATCACGTCAAATTAACTCCGATTCTCACCAAATTTCACAGATAGTACTTAAATATCATAACAAACTTGTATCGAGCTCTCGAACCAAAAATAGGGGCCCGATACTGACGATTTCAAACATAAATTTTCATTAGAATCCAACAAAATAATTTTCTTTAAGAATTGATTTCTAAGGTTAGGGACCTCAGAATAAATTCGGGGCATACGCAAGTCCCATATTTTACTTTGGACCTCCCGGGATCGTCGGAATACAGGCCCGGGTCCGTTTACTCAAAATGTTGATCCAAGTCAACCAAAACTAAACTTTAACTCTAAAAATTATTATTTCTTATATTTTCACATAAAAGCTTTTCGATTTCACGTCCGGACTGCAAACACAAATCGAGGTAATTAAAATTAGTCTTTTTATAGCTAATAAGCCTATAAGGGAGTCTCAGATCATAAATGACCCCTTGGGTCATCACAATATCCACCTCTAAAACAAATGTTCATCCTCGAACGAACATAGAAGATTACCCGAATTGGAAAACAAGTGTGGATATCTACTCTGCATGTCTGATTCGGACTCCCAAGTAGCTTCCTCAACGGGCTGAACTTTCGACTGCACTCGAACTGAAAGATAACTCTTTGACCTCAACTGATGAACCTGTCGGCCTAAAATGGCTACCGGCTCCTCCTCATAAGTCAAATCTTTGTCCAATTGGACAGAGCTGAAATATAACGCGTGGGACGGGTCACCATGATATTTTTGAAGTATAGACACGTGGAATACCGGATAAACTGAGGATAACCCTGGAGGCAACGCAGGTCTATAAGCTACCTCCCCCACTCTCTCAAGAATCTCAAATGGCCCGATATACCTAGGGCTCAACTTGCCCTTTTTCCCAAATCTCATAACACCCTTCATGGGCGATACCCGAAGCAATACTCTCTCTCCAACCATGAATGCCACATCACGAACCTTACGGTCGGCATAACTCTTTTGCTTGGACTGAGCTGCACGAAGCCGATCCTGTATGATCTTGACCTTATCTAAGGCCTCCTGAACTAAGTCTGTACCCAATAACCGAGCCTCTCCCGGCTCAAACCATCCAACTGGCGATCTACACCGTCAACCATATAATGCCTCATAGGGATCCATCTGAATGCTCCACTGGTAGGTATTATTATAGGAAAACACCGCTAACGGCAAGAAATGATCCCAAGAACCTACAAAGTCAATAACACAAGCACGGAGCATGTCCTCTAGAATCTGAATATTACGCTCGGACTGCCCGTCTATATGCGGATGAAATGCAGTGCTCAACTCAACTCGGGTACCTAACTCACACTGAACTGCCCTCCAAAAGTGCAAGGTAAACTGCCTACCTCGATCAGAAATGATAGACACGGGCACACCGTGAAGGCGAACAATCTCCCCAATATATATCTCTGCCAACCTCTCCGAAGTATAAGTACTTGCCAATGGAATGAAATATGCTGATTTAGTCAGCCTATTCATAGTAACCCAACTGTAACCTTCTTGGAACCACCGTCATCTCCAACTCTAACCTTCTTGGCACCACCGTGCTGGACTGTGTCCCTACGGACCATCAAATGCGGGTCATCATCCTACCGATCTCTAATACGCTCAAATAAAGAAGATCAAGCGACTGTACAAGATAAAACACGGCTGGGCGAAATATCCAACCTCACGAACTGATTAGCCAAAGTCTGAATGTATGAAGCTAACGGCCTCTCACCGATTGGATTAAATGTAAGGTTGCCCATACTCACTGCCTTTCTACTCAATGCATCAGCCACCACGTTGGCCTTCCCTGGATGATATAGTATAGTGAAATCATAATCTTTCAATAACTCTAACCATCTCCGCTGTCTCAAATTAAGGTCCTTTTGCTTGAGCAAGTACTGGAGACTGTGATGATCCGTGAAAACCTCACATGGCACACCATAGAGATAGTGCCTCCAAATCCTTAATGCATAAACAATGGCTGCCAACTATAAGTCATGGACAGGATAATTCTTCTCATGAACTTTCAACTGCCGAGACACATAAGCAATCACCCTGCCATCCTGCATCAATACTTCTCCAAGTCCAACACGGGAAGCATCACAATATACCGTGAAAGAACCTGAACCTGATGGTCAAACCAACACCGGTACTGAAGTCACGGCTGTCTTGAGCTTCTGAAAGCTCGCCTCACACTCGTTTGACCATTTGAATGGAACACCCTTCTGGTTCAACATGATCTTAATAGTTGTTCATAATCAATTTCAGAATCATCAAATAACTTTATGATAACCATAATCTCCTTTCAAACCTTCCCAACACTAGTAACGAGATGCGATGCATGAAGACCTCATAATTATTTACCCGAATTAATGTATCTCATTTGAAGCCACATGGGTGGGCACCTACCTCGTAGGTTAGAGCTCAATAATTATAGCACGAATTTGGAAAATTATGCATAGATAAATTTACAAAAATGTTCAAATAAGCCTTACAAGCATGAGTCCCTATTTGTACTATAGTAAAATTTTAATTTCACAAGGGAGAATTTAAACACAAGAATTTTCATCACAACGATCTCATAGGCCGATTTAAACATATCAAATCATATTAAAATGCGAGGATCTCACCCTCAACTTTGAATCACAAGTAATATGCATATCGTGCCAATCGAAACATTCCCTTTTCTTCTTTAAAATATTTTCTGTTAAACAAAATTACAACACGTAATAATAGACATATCTATCTCCATAGAATTTCTCAATACAAGTATTCACATAAGTAGATTTTAGAATTACGAAGCTCAGCCGAGAGTGGAGCATATTAGGAGGAATTTCCTATATACTCATAATTGAATCAGGTTAAGGAATTTATCACCTTATAATAACTAGAGACTATACTTGTAATGACATCATCTGGTGTAGCGACCTCAGCCATACCATAGACAATATATTAACAGGCTAGGTCTCCACCTCTAGGAATCTGACCTCCGCCTTCGAAATTCCAACCGCTTTTTTTTCCTAGCTGGTCATGTAAGTTGAGTTGTAACTACAATGGGGCATGTAGCCTGAGTGCTTTGATGAAATATGACTCTCCCAAGTCTAGGACAATTTCTAACACTAGCCGAAATAAAGTATCAACCTGCCCTGAGTTGTACAAAATTTTTACAATCATATTCGAGTCCTTTAATGAGTCTATGAACTTGCTCTCTGGCTATATGAACCGAAGTAGAAGTATGGCGGGCTAACTTATCAAACCTGATGGCATATTCTAACACCGTCATGGTGACCTGATGCGGCCTTTCAAATCCTATGCGCCACGCATTATGGAGAGTCCAAGAAACATCTCTTTCTAAAGCATTTATGAGAACTAAGTCAAGTTGATGTTGCAATGGCTAGTCGTTCTCTTCGTAGGATTTCCACAAACACCGACTGCCAATTTCTTCTTTTACTATGTTGACTCAACACTGCTGAGCTACCCCATTTATTTATATACTCTTTGCTATTCTTTGGGGTTAACTCTTATCCCTATTAATGCACAATGATCACTAAAGTAGAGTTCTATACAGGTAAATATTATCATGAACCACATAGTCTAGAAGCTCGTCAACCATTGTACTCCCTCTGGAGCACCCCAAAAGCCGCAACCATGACTTCCGTGCTGAGTAGACCTTCTGTAGATTTAAAGTTGTTTGTATAACTCCTTTGGTACTGAGATATAGCGTTATTAAGGAGGCAGACATACCACAAGCCATAGCTTTATCTCTTGCAAAATCACAGGTCTTATACATTCCAGGCCAAAACCGATATAACACATGACCTCGAAATTTATTCCTTGACGGTGGACTTCCTCACTTGGCACGAAGTCATAGGTCACAATGTATGATAATCCACAATGTTAAACTTCACAGCTCATATAAATCAACCCCATTGCTTTCCACTTATTCCCATGTTCTGTAATACTTCATAGCAGCGGTCAAGAAAATCATGTGGGTCCTCAAAAGATGTACCACTGAAATGGAGTGGAAATAGTTTGGTAGACTTGTCCAACTCAATAAATGGACTAGTGCATCCTGCAACACCGGAGTAGCTATAAATCCTTCCGGAATCTGAACTGGTCCAAAATGTACTGACCGAGCTAGAATCTCCACGTCTAGATCCATTTGTGGCTTTACAATAGGTGATGAGGTTCAAGCTCTAGACTGAGCTCTGCCTCTGCCTCTTGACCTAATGGTAGCTGTTATTAGGGCTCTATTTCTTGTCCAGTTGTAGATGCATGGCGTGTTGACGAGATTTGCGAGATGACAAGAATAAACGAGCTCAATCATTAGTGATAGAATAAATTCGCACGATAGAGTAGAATAGAAGTGAAATTGTTCCTAACTTCATAGACTCTGAGAGATAAGTACAGATGTCTCCGTCCGATCCTTCAAACTCTACTAAGTTTGTTCGTGAATTGTGAGACCTAGGAAACCTAGTGCTCTGATACCAACTTGTCACGACCCAAATTCCCAACCTTAGGGATCGTGATGTCGCCTAACACCACACTTGCTAGGAAAGCCAATGTTAGAACTTATTTAATTAGTTTCCATCAAAGTTTATTTAAGTATAACAAAACAACTCAAAAAAATAAACTAAATTTATTAATTCCCATGCATAAATTCATGAATAAAATAATAAATGAACAATTAAGCCGAGCCACAAACTAAGTATATAACTATAAGACTACACAGGGTCTGGTGTCACAATTCACGAACCACTAAGAATTCTACAAATAATGGGCTGAAAGAAATAATGTACCTATTTTTGAATGAACTAAAACAATGTCTAAACAAAATAGGAGAAGACTCCAGGAATCTGCGGACGCAAGCAGATCTACCTCGTGTCTCCGAATAATGGTGTATGCTACTAAAATATCCTAACTCTGGCCGGTACCTGGATCTGCACAAAAGAGTGCAGAGTGTAGTATCAGTACAACCGACCCCATGTGCTGAGTAAGTGTCGAGCCTAACCTCGATGAAGTAGTGACGAGGCTACAGCGGGGAAATTATAACATAACCTGTGACAATATATAATAAAGTAGGGAAGAAATTCTAAACTAAATAAAAACAATAAACGGTAATAATAAATAAAATAACTCAGCCGCCTTTTCCAGGTCTCAGCTATAACCAAATTCTCACATAGGTTTCCAAATTGCCACTTTAAAATAATCGTAAGTGCATAATATAAAAAGATAGTAAAGTAAAACAATAAGTTTTCCAAATCTTTGTATTCAAAACCACTAAAATATAAGTGTCCTCCCTTATTTCTCCTTGTTGCAGCGTGCAACCCGCTCCCACCTGTCCACCCTTATTGCTCCTCCCTGTATAAATCACTCTTATTTCTCCTGTTGCGGCTTGCAACCCGATCCCACTTGTCCACCCTTATCACTTCTTGTTGCGATGCAACTCGCTCCCACCAGACATATCATATCATTTTATTAATGAAAACTCTCACAAGTCAGGCCAAGGCTTTCACAACATTTTTGTCTCAACAATTGTAAACAGAACAAGTTTCACTTTAAATAACAGTAAGAGCAGAATATGAAATAATGACAATAAAATAATGAGTGTTCCATCCTTTAATTTATAAACAGTAAAACATGAATATTCTCTCTTATCTCTCCTTGTAGCGGCGTGCAACCCGATCCAACCTTTACACCCTTATTGCTCCTCCCTATATATATATCACCCTTATTTCTCCTGTTGCGGCGTGCAACCCGATCCCACCTGTCCACCCTTATCACTCCTTGTTGCGGCATGCAACCAGCTCCCACCAGACAAATCACATATCGTATCACTTTATTTATAATAAAGATTCACAAATCAGATTTCCAAACCTTTCACAATACTTAAATCTCAATTATCATAAACAGGAAACTGTACTATTCAGAAATTTCATCAATTATCACTACACAGCGAAACAAAACGAAATGTATAATGTAACACTGACAACAAGCTCAACCAGATGTACCACAATGTGAGTAAGGAACAAATAACACTTCATCCAGCTCAATACTTATATCATAACAAAATCAAGGGAACAACCAACACTTCCACAATACTTAACCATAAGTTAACAAATCCAAATAGCCATGTAAACATCAATGATCATAAAACAAGTTAGCGAGGAAGCAAATAATTTGAAACGGGGAAAGGGATCATGTTAAGCAGATAATTTGGTGGTGCATAGGTACTCGTCACCTCACCTATACACCACACACATGCAATTTCACATAGAAATCAAGTTGGGGATACCTATTCCCTCAAGTCAAGGTTAAACCAAGCATTTACCTCAAATTCGCAGGCCACTCACTGCTCAATTACCGCTTTTTCCTTTAGAATTTGCCTCTAACCCGCTCGAATATAATCATAATTAGTGCAATATCATTAATTTATGCTAAAGGAACTAAATTTACTGAAAATTTATAGTTTTCGTAATTTTTCTCAAAAACGTTAAAACCCGACCACGGGCTCGCTTGGTTCAAACTCGGGGTTCGGACCAAATTTCGTTTATCCATTCACCCCCAAGCCCGAATATGCAATTAGTTTCAAAAATCCGATTCCAATTCGAGGTAAAAATATAATTTTTACAAAATTCCCTAATTCTACCTAGACCCTCAATTTACCATGAAAATTCTTAATTTTTGATTGAAAAGTGAAGAAAAATATTGGGTAATTGAAAGAGAATAGTTTAGGATTGTTTACCAACACCTTGGGGATGAATATATGTGAAGAAAGTCGCCTCTAGGTCTTTGTAGTTCGAAAATAGGTGAAAACTAGGTGTTTCCTGAGTTTTAAAACATATTTTATATGACTGGGCAGGCCTTCATCGCGTTCGCGATGGGCCTGCCGTATTCGCGATGGGTCAGGCCCGTTAGCCTTCGCGTTCACGTGATAAAGAATGCGTTCATGTAGAGTTAAGGCACAGTGGCCTCCGTGTTCGCGACCAGGTGCCGCGTCCGCATAGAGTAAGCGACTCCCCTCCCCCAGGTCCATTTATGCATAGCGTTCGCGTGGGCCAGAACGCATTCGCGAAGCTTTAACCCATCAGTGCTTCGCGTTCGCATCCTGATCTCCGCGTTCGTGAAGAAACAAAATACTCCAATGACATTTTACTCTACGCGTTCGCGAGTGAGGCCACGCGAACGCGATGAACAAAGTGACTGTGCACCAGAAACAGATAAACAACAGCAAATTCTAAGTTTAAAACATCCCGTAGCCTATCCGAAACTCACCCGAGCCCTTGGGGCTCCAAACCAAATATGCACGCAAGTCAAAAAATATCATACGGACTTGCTCGTGCGATTAAATTATGAAAATAACATCTAAAACTATCAATTTAATCTCAAAACTCATCATTTTTCTCAAGAATACTTCAATTTAACTATTTTCAACCGGACGTTCGAATCACGTCAAATCAATTCCGATTCTCACCAAATTTCACAGACAGTACTTAAATATCATAAAAAATTGTATCGAGCTCCGGAATAAAAAATATGGGCCCGATACCGATGGTTTCAAACATAAATTCATTTCTTTATTTCATTAGAATCCAGCAAAACAATTTTCTTTAAAAATTGATTTCTAAGGCTAGGGACCTCAGAATTAAATTTCGGGCATATTCCCAAGTCCCACATTTTACTGCAGACCTCCCGCAATTATCGAAACACATATTTGGGTCCGTTTACTCAAAATGTTTAACCAAGTCAACCAAAACCAAACTTTAACTCTAAAAATTATTATTTCTCATATTTTTACATAAAAGTTTTCCGATTTCACGCCCAGATTGTGCACGTAAATCGAAGTAATTAGAATTAGTATTTTTATGGTTAATAAGTCTAGAAGTTAGTCTCAAATCATAAAATGACCCCTTGGATCATCACATTTTGTTTATGTTGGAGTGCTGGAGTGCTTTCCTAGCAAAAACGTGTGCCACTTCATTTCTCTATCTGAAGCTATGCTTGAGAACCATTTGTTCCTTCTATATTTCTTGGTGCATCAACCACCTGAAATCATGGACTAAGTTTGTGTAAGTAGGATGATCATTTTCTAGAATATTTATGACCTCCGCTGCATCTTATTCTATTTCCACCGATAGTAGGTTATGCTCTATTATTGCATGAAGATATTCTTGGAGGGCTTGGATATCCACTTGTGTAGCTGAGAGAGTGACCACTTTTTTTTTTGTTGAAATCCATAATCCAACAACCTGCACTTTTCTTACCACACTACCAACTCCTCCTTGGTAATTGTTTCTACTGAAAGCTCCATCTATATTAATCTTGATCCATCCCTTTGGTGGCGTATGCCACATTATTTTAATAGGTTTCTGGGTCATGATTGGTGTACCCTTTTCAGTCATTAGTTTATATTCTAGTGCATGGTGTATAATGGTATTCCATTTTATGTTGCAATTCGTATTATTATGGTTATTGTTATTTCTATTGTTCCATATTTTCCATAATAAAAATGGAAATACCTCTATCCACTATAGGTATTTATGGGAGAACGTATGATTAATTTCTTTAACATGATCAATCTAGTGGGTATAGTTTGTATTGCGATTATAATTAATTCCATAATCCCACCACAAGTGTCTAATTGTGTCACATTCTCAAAATATATGATGGATGGTTTCTTCACCTTATTTGCATGTTGGACAAAGTGGGTTAATATTAATCTCTATTTTCGATAGGTAATATCTAGTGGGAATTCTATCATCGTAGCATTTCCATATGAAAATTTTTATTTTGTTAGGGCATCTTAATTTCCAAATCTAGGCGAAGTCTTTTAGGCTTTTTTCATTTTTATCAATGATTTTATAGGACGAGGTCGAGAATATACCATTTGAGGTGAGACTCCATATATTATTGCTATTGCCGGGTGGTTGAGAGTTAGAGATACCAATAGCGTTAATACTGTTAGTAATATATGTTGGGAGTTCAAATGAAATTTTTGTGAATGACCATTGGTTCCCGTTTCTAAGCTTTTTCACATTAGGTATCTAGTTTGATTCCCAAATATTGAGAGACGAGTTTTTATTAATATCACATCTAGTACCTATGTTGCAATAATACCATCCTTTCAATATACTCTTCCAGATAAAAGAATTTTGTTTAGTTTTCCCATTATTAGGGTACTTACCATATAAGACTTGAGTCCATAAAGAATTGGTATTATTGATCAGTCTCCATACTAGACTTATTAGGAGTGCCAAGTTTTTGCTCTTGGCTTTTCTGATTCCTAACCCCCCCTCCCCATACATTTGCATTTTTGTAATGGAATCCCAACTTAGGAGTTGTAATTTTCTTTTATCTGGTGAGGAGTTCCATATATAATCTCTTTGTATCTTATTAATGTCCTTTAGAGTTTGGCTTGGAAGTAGTGAGTATTGCATGATGAGATTTGGGATGCTATTGAGAGTAGAGGAAGCTAGGGTGCTTCTTCCAGCAGTATTTAGCCACTTTTCTTTCCAACTTCCCAATTTTGCTCTCATTTTATCTACCACAAATTGGTAGTCTTTTGGTTTGGGGTTGGAGTTCACATTTAGGAAGCCTAGGTAGGTACCAAAATTGTCACTAAGATTGATATTGAATATTGAGGATAATTTCATTCTAGTTGCCTTAGTGCAATTTTGTGATACTATCAATTTAGATTTTGTTCTATTAATGACCTGCTCTGATAGTTTGCAGAAGTTATTAAGGCTTTCTAAGATTGTGAGTGATGTTTTTGTGTTTGTCCTTCCTATTAGGGTTAGGTCATCAGTAAAGAATAAGTGAGATAGGGGGGCTTGTTGGGGTAATTTTCAGGGCATCCTATTTCCTAATATCTATTTTGTGGTGTATCATTTTTGAAAGCATTTACGCGCAAAGTATAAATATATATGGGGACATTGGGTCACCCTATCTAATACTCCTCGTTGGTGTGAAGGATTCTGATTTTGAACCATTAACAAGAATGGTGTAATTGGGTGTAGTGATGCATGACATGATGAGTTTGATGGTTTTTTGGGGGACTTGAAGTAATTCAGTGTTCTATGAACAAAAGACTATTCTAACTTGTTGAAGGATTTTTCTAGATCTATCTTTAGGATCATATGACCTTCTTTAGATTTTGAATTCCTAATGTATTTAATTACCTCCTGAACTATGATGGCATTGTCACAAGCTCTTCTTCCTTTGATGAAGCTAGCTTGGGTTGGTAAGGAAGGGTTTCATTCTGTTGGCGATGATTTTTGTAATGACTTTGTAGAATGGTATTACATAGGCTAATGGGACTAAAGTTTCATAAATTGTTAGCATTTTCAAATTTAGGGATTAGGCAGATGTAGGTGCTATTAGTATCTTTAGGAATGCAACTATCCTTAAATACTTTGTGGAAAAACTCATTTACTTTATCTCTAATATTTTTCCAGTACTTATGAAAGAAAAACGGGTGCAATCCATCAGACCAGGTTCTATATAAGGATTAAAAGAAATATTGCCTTTAGCAATTTCATTGTCCATTAATGGATAATCTAGGCACATATGTCAATAGAGTGTTCTGTAGGGGTTACATTTGTTTTTGTGTGCCAAGTAGATTGCATGTTAGAAGTTGTGAATAGATCTTGGAAGTAATTTACTATGTGGGGCAGGATGTAATTATGATCATTTATGCAATTTCCCATATCGTCTTTGAAGAAAATTATTTTATTAGTTCTTTTTTTATTTGTGGAGGTGATGTGGAAAAATATTGTGTTTGCATCACCATCGTTCATCCTCATTACCCTAGACCTTAGTTTCCAGTAGTCCTCTTCCAACTTGAGGATTTCATTATACTTATGAGTTAGCATTACTTCTAATTGTTGAAGGAATAAACTAGTACTATACTTAAAGACTGTTTTGAATTCCTCCTAGCCTTGCAAGGAGTTACCTTTTTTGTTTATGAGTGTTTCTGTTGGTCCCAAACCACACACACAAGTATACGTGGTCGTAGCAAGTAATATAATATTAAATCGAATATCGAACACACAGGGACTTGCGTAAACTACTTATTGAATCACTCTAATTGCTATTTAATCGAGCCAAAACA